>CM032231.1:12627500-12682500 GCA_019009955.1 Riptortus pedestris
ATTTGACACCTGTTTCGGTGTAATAATGAGCCCCGGGAGAAACCACGAATGCTTTTCTATTAATGAGGTTTTGACACGAAGAGGAACGACCCAGCTGCGCCCAGGGCAATTAGAAGTTATTCTTCAGCGGACATAATTCATTAACACGAATGCAATAATCATTGATTTTTACGGTGGAATGAATCGTTGGTAAATTATTTGTAGAGATCTTTTCGTACCGGATGGAAGGAAACCTAAGTATGGTCTACAACACTACTATGCAAGCACGGCTATCACTTTCTCTCTCTCTCTCTCTCTCTCTCTCTATATATATATATATATATATATATATATATATATATATATATATATATATATTGTTGAACAAAATGAATACTTGAAACATTACCCTGAGTTAATCAAGTATTTAAGAAGTACGAAGTAAATGAATGCAACCCTCGAGGACCGACGGCACCAGTAATGTTCTAGGCGGCGCCACCTGGCCTAGACCAGTCTGGGACATTTTCCTTTGATCTCACCGCCCGCCTAGAAAAGCGGCCCAGCTCGACTGACAGTTAGTTTGTCCTCAGCTCTCTTCTAGTGAATAACAGTGTGTTCACTGTAGTTTGAGTGCACTGCATTTTAGTTTCAGTGCGGTACAGTATTTTATGTGAATATCAGTGTAGTGCCAAGCATATGTGAAGAAATGTGCAGTGCTGTGTTCTTTGTGAAGATCAGTTCAGTGCAGTGTTAGTGAATCAGTTGTGATCTTCAGTGATTTGTGAGATCGTGTCCAATGTTCATTATTGTTTTTGTAATAAATGTAACAACTTGAGTCAGTGAGATTGAAAAATTATAGTAAGCTAAAATGACGTTTCTAAAATTTGAAATATTTCCGTTATTGCATGTCGGAGCAAAAAATTGTAACCAATTTTATTGCAAATTACTGTTTTCATTTCAGACGCTGTCGTGGAAGTTTCTAAAATGTAAATTGATTGAAAGATTTCTCATTGTCAGTTGTATTCGATCACTTAATATTCAAGGGGGTGTTAAGTGTAAAGTATTTATTTATTTAATTATTGTAAAACTTCCCATAAGGAATCTGCTAAGTTTACGCAGCGCCTGCTAGACGGAATGAATTTTCTGATCTATACTTTCAGTAAGGACAGAAATCTCTGGTTGAGAATAGCAGATGAAGTCTCCAGAAAGAGGTAAATAAATAAGTGTGCTATACAATGGACTTCCTTGACATAGAAGTCTTTGGAAAGTTGTAAATGACTTATTAACGGAAGCCCACAAAGCAAACAAATCAATGGCTAAGTAAAGTTAAACCCCTTTCAAATTATTTAAAACCTTCTGTTAACAAATGGCATAAAGTCCTGCCAAACTTCCTTGACTTAATCTTTCTCTGGTTCTCAAGTAAAATCATATTGCACACGGTTTGCTTCCTCTTATATATATTATATTATGGACATAGTTCTTCAGGTATACATTGTTCCTAATTCTTGTAATATATATATATATATATATATATATATATATATATATATATATATATATATTGTTGTCATACCTGTAGGTGGAGACCGTCGTCACTGGCTGATCTTGGAGTACTGCTGGCAAGCGCTTTCGATGCGAGGGCACCATCTTCAAGCCTGTCTAAAGTCGTACTGAGTGTCCGTTTGTTTGTCAGTTGTATATATGTCCTGTTATCCGTCGTAGCTTGTTTACATTTTCAAGGGTTGTTTACGTTTTTGTCCGGGTAAGCTTGTTTACACTTTCAAGGGTTGTTTACGTGAAAGTACAGGTATGTTGTTTGTCAAGTATGAGTTTAGTCTTGTCAGGTGAATGATTTGGGTCAAATCAGGTATAGAAGTCTGTGGAGTAAGTTAAGTTTATTGAATTTTGAAAAGATGAAACTAAGTTCGTCGTCGCTTCGTCTGTTGTTCGTGAGTATGTCCGTCTGTAGATCTTTTTCGTTTGTTAGTACGTTTAAGCAGTTTCAGTGGTCTGAATATCGTATCAGAGCTAGTGTTGAGTTGTTCGTTTATAATGTCACCGTTAAATGTCCGTTGTTTGTAAATCTCCATGTTCTCTAATATGTCTAGTCTACGTCCCTTTGTTTGTCTATGTAGAAGTTTCATACTGTCTGTTATATTTGTAGGGTCGTGGCAGTGGTCGTTAAGGTGGTTAGCGAAGTTAGAATCTCGTTTGTTTAGTCTGAGTTTGTTCAGTATATCTGGTCTTTAGTCGTCTTCCAGTTTGTCCGATGTAGGTGTTACTGCAGGTGCATGTAAGTTTGTATACTCCGTTAATGTTGTATATGTCTTTGTTTTCAATGTTGTTTGTCAGTTTTTGTCTTAACGTGTTGTTGATTCTAAATGTTGTATGTATTCCTTCTTTGTGTAGTGCGTTAGTGAGTTTATATGTTTCAGGTCCAGTGTAAGTAATGGCGTGAAGTTTGGTAATTGATTCAGTTGAAGTGTTTGTACTCTGTTTGTCAGTATTGTTAAGTTTCTTAAGTATATTGTCAATGACTTTTCGTTTGTAACCGTTGTTGCGTGCTATGTCGTATATTGTGTTCAACTCTTTGTCATAATTGTCTTGTGAGAGTGGTAGTGATTTTAGTCTGTGTAACATGTGTCGGAATGCAGAGAGTTTATGTTGAGTTGGGTGATTAGAAGTGGCATGTATTGTAGTGTCAGTTGCTGTCGGTTTTATGTATATTCCGTATTCTAGTTTGTCATTTCGTCTAATAATTGTGATGTCAAGGAAGTTGAGTGTTTTGTCAATTTCTGTCTCCATGGTGTATTGTATGTTAGGGTGTATTCTGTTGAGGTCATTTACTATGTCTTTGGCATTGTCTGTTTGAGTTATGCAAAATGTGTCATCTACAAATCTAAAGTAATGCAATATTTTGTGTTTGTCCATTAGCTGTGGGATGTGTGAGTCTTCGAGGTGTTGTATGAATATCTCTGAGTATTGAAGATGTACGGTTTCCCATTCCTTGTCCGCCCGTTGGTTTGTATATGTCGTTCTTAAAGCGAAAGTACTTTTGTTTTAGTACGGTTGTCGTCATGCCTGTAATTTCCCTAATATAATCTTCCTCGTATAAGTCACTCAGTTTTGTATTAAGTATATCAATGGTTTCTTGTACAGGTATAGAAGGGCAAAGGCCTTTAATGTCGAATGAAACTAGTCTTGTTCTTTCTGTTATGTGTATGTCTTTGAGTTTACTAACCAGTTCAGTAGTGTTCTTAATTGTGTACGTGTTTGTTAAGTTTACGGTATCTTTCAGTAGTGATGTAATGTGTTTTGCAAGTCTGTACGCTGGTGCTGGTCTATAGTTATTGACTGGTCTCATGGGTACGTCAGTTTTGTCTATTTTGGGTTGTGCTCTCAGTATCGGTGGTCCAGGGTTCATGTTTATGTATTTGTAATGTCGGTCACCTATTGTGTGCGTGCATCGTTTTAGTAAGTCACGTAATTGTTTCTGGTATGTATCTGTCGGGTCCGTCTTTTGTCGTATGCAGATAGTGTCTGTAATAAACTGTAGTGTTTTGTTTATGTAGTCTTGTCTAGTCATAACCACTGTCACGTTGCCTTTGTCTGCTTTAGTAACTATAAGATTGTTTGTCCGTAGTTTAGCGTTTTTGTCGTTTTGTTGTCTGTTGAGTTAGTGGCATTGTCTAATTGTTTCTTAGTGGTATTTTCTAGTATATCTGCTATTCTATGTCTCCTTTGATCCTGTTTGTCTTGTGGTAAGTAAGTTATAGCGTTTTCTGTGTCGGTTATGTTTGTCTCTAATTTAGCTTGTATATTGTCGTTATGTAAGTTGTGTTTCAGTCCTTTTTCTAGTAATTTGGTCTCGCTGTTAGTGAAAGTAGTGTCAGTAAGGTTTGTTATCCTATCGTGGAATTTTGTGAGTCTAGTATCTTTTGTATTGTCATTATTCTGTTTGTTAGTGAGTCGTTTCATCTTGTTGTCCATTTTGTCGTATTTGGTTGTCATTAGCCGTTGTACTTTTTCACGTAAGTAAGTCGCGTATGGTTGGAAGTAATGAAATAAGTTAAGTTTAGTAAGTAAGTCAGTTACTTCTAGGTGTAATTTGTATATGTCAGTATTTAGTTGGTATTTCTTTATGTATAGTGATCGTACCTCATTTCTAATCCACTGTCTTTTTGAATCGGTTTTAGTCTTTCGTGCTGCATAAGTATTGGTTTTAATATGTACTGTAGCGTATCGAGGAGTCACATTGTTAGTCAGACATTGTTTGTTAAATCGTATGTTTGCTATAGTCTTGTGCAGTTGTATAGTTTTGTTGGCCAGTCTGTTAAGCAATACCGAAAGACTAAAACCGACTCACAAAGACAGTGGATTAGAAATGAGGTACGATCAATATAATAATAACATCGCAGATCAAACAATTAATTTCTGTTTATTTTCAGGAAGTCCTCACTCTTCTACTGATAGAGAATTGGTCGTGAGATGAAACTTCCAGTGTGTCGTTCCACGAGGGAAATTTGCTTACTTTACCCAGCCCCTGCGTGACGGACGTTTCGTAAATTGGTTGAGTAGATCTTTCTCACGGTTGGAGTCAGATTGAACCAGAAAGCCACATATGTAGAAGATCAACGTGAATTCGCACAGGTACGGGTAGAAACACAATACATTACTTTTATGGTAGCCAGGGGTGCACAATATTTCCACAAGTGGTAAAGAAGTGGAATTTCCAATGGGTTTAATATGGGTAATTGTTAGGTTATGATATGAGCATACAGACTTACCATATACTTATGACGTGTGACGATTAAGGCTAATTTCTTCATTCTTAAAGTCAGAGGGTTTAGCCAAGCCTTTTATCATCGTAAAACTTTTCTAATGGTTTACTCTTCTGTTTAGGGGTTCTGTCTATTTCATTTTTTTTTTTGGAAGGCAATGGTTACCAAAGACTTCTAAGACAACCTGCACCGTGTCAAACTCAGGCCCAAGATCTGTTAAGTAATTATACAGCTTAAGCCCATTTTGGCCCAAAATATTCTTGAGTCGGACAACTTGAACAGCTCTTATCTTTTTACTATTATCAATAGCATTAAAGTAAACCAATACTTCTTCTCTTAAATCTTTAACATTTTCAGCAAGATATCCACTTACTTGTAATTGCTGAGGCTTGTTCAAATCAAAATTTGTTCTTTAATTTCACAGGGCCATGTTAAAATGTATTTTATCAGTAAGGATACTTGATAACCAAATAAGAATACGAGTATATTTAATACTTCTTGGCTAGACCACAACTCAAGTTACACTGAAGAGGCTAGTATTAACAGTCACATGTCTTAATAATCATATGGTTAGCTCTGTATAATCATTACCTAAAAGTTATATTTTGGTCTTGGAGTTCTTACTGAATTTAATTTTTTACGAAATGTCTTTTTTTCCAAGCAGAAAAATAATGTATGGATTTATTAGAGTTCTATGGCGTTCCAGTACTATTTTGATGGCAATGCAGTCTTTTATTAGCTCTACAATATTTTTGGAAACACTTATTTTTGGATATTTAAGAAATTAAAGTCAACTCTTTCTGGGTTTCTTAACCAGTAAATCCAACGGTCAAAGACGAAGGGAATACTATTAAAAGATTTACCTCTTACTTGAATTCAAACTATTAAAAGTAAAATATATGAATCTTAATCGCAATTCCAAAGTAAAATTTAAATGCAAGTCTTGCCTAAAATATTGAACCATCAGTGATAAATTAATACCTTGACGTTATCATATACTAGATCTGGTAAACTTGCCATACAATAATCACTAAAAAAGATAATAGATGAAGTATATAT
Source organism: Riptortus pedestris (assembly GCA_019009955.1). Lineage (NCBI taxonomy): Eukaryota > Metazoa > Arthropoda > Insecta > Hemiptera > Alydidae > Riptortus > Riptortus pedestris. The sequence continues at coordinate 12,633,320 of CM032231.1, forward strand.
TTCAAAATGACTGAGAGACGTCTGACTCAAATTTTCGAAAATTTCATTCACCTGAGATTGACAATAAAAAAAGTAAAATTTAAACCTGTCACTGAAATCTGGCAGACTAGGCAGTGGAGAAGGGCCATCCTTTATATGTTCATTTATACTTCCATGTACGAATTTTATTGAAAATATTGTAATCCAGAAAGATTTTCGGTTTTCAGATTTCTAACGAATTATCCCTTTTGACTTCCCTTGGTGCTGTATGTATCTAGTAATAATAACTCATAACTAAAAACCGGAGAGTGTATTTAGGATTGTATAAGGTTCAATTGTGCATCTACCCATTCGAATGAAATCAGCTAAGAGGAGGGTGGAAATTAAAATAAAATATGAATATCTACGATTATTAGAGATAAAAGATGTTTATTTAGAACCGTTTTTATTTATCAATGATCAATAAATTCTGTGCATTAACGTTTTCAACAGGCTTCCCTTAACCCTCCCAATACCACGGGACCGGACAATCACAGACTACCACGGGGGTCCTTGCGGGACCCCACACTTTTTTTACGACGTTCTTCATATAAAAACATACATTATTTGGATTTATTAGTTAGGAATATGAAAAATGACTACAATTAATACATACCTATTACAATTTTATTGATTGTATGAAACTTATTTATTAAAAGAATTTATTGATTGTAAAAAAAAATATTGATTAAGAAACAAAATCCTTCGTTTATTGTCTTGGTTCACTGATCATTTTACGTATTTTGTTAGCACAGTTGACGTTCTAAGAATCAATTAGCTTCCAGTTTTTCATCAAAATACGAGAAAAGAGAGTAAAAATAGGAAGGAATACCTTGTTTTTTATTCTCTTTCCTCGAGTTTGGTGACTTGAAACTTTTAATAAGAACTAAAGTCGTTTGTTTTTCCGTTGTGCAAATGTTTCAGTTCACTTGAAACCTCCGTCGAAAATGGACCGGATTGTTTCCTCAAAATCAAAAAGAATCCTAGAATTAGTGACTTATTATGACGAACAGCTTGATTATTGAATAAATGTAAAAATTGTGAATAGATTGATTTTATGTTGTACTTTTAATTTCTTTTAAACAATACATTTTTTTAAATCAATAAATTCTTTTTATAAATAAATTTCATACAATCAATAAAATTGTAATAGGCATGAATTAAAAAACGTGTTGCACCATGGGGTCGCAAGGACACCAAACCAAGTTTTTTTAGAAATAAATAAATTATCAATGATTTATCTAATAGAATCTATAAAAACTGTTAATACGATCTGATACAAAACTGTTTCAAAGGAAAAGTCACAAAGTAACAATTCGGTCAAGTTTTTCATAAAGTTTTCAAGAAAATTCCGAGAGCTGGGGTTCTCGGAGGACCCCATGGTACTGGGAGGGCTAAAGGATAATCAGCTATTGAGGTCGTACTCAAGTCGCGATTTTCGAAAAATTTTCTCAAATGTCCATCCTGCCTAGGAGATGACGAAAATGAGGTCCGTTCAAAATTTTATATATATATATATATGTCTGTTAACGCTCTGGCGGTCGTCATTTTTGTTTTTTCGTTTCCAAGATTGATATTTAAACGTTTTATGCAAAAATGAAATTCGTTAATGGATAAAATTGGGCTGGGGGTAGGGGGGGGGGGTTAGAGGATGGGGTTTTAAAAATTCTTAATATCTCTGTAATAAAAAATCTAATCGAAAAAATGTATAAAACCAATCTTATTGAAAAGGCATTGTTCTATAAATGTTGTTATGCACGTTTATTCACTATCTTTAATATTAACTGAGATATTTGCATTTTTTATTTTTCGGCCGTCTGTAAACCTCCACTCCAACTCATTCCAAATAACAATATGCAGTTATAATAAAAAGCACTTTATTTGAATCCTAAATACAAAATATTGTTCTCATTGAACGTTTAACTCTTTGAGATAAAAGCAAATATGTGACGCACGTGGGAAATCTGCTTACTTTACGCGGCCCCTGCGTGACGGGCTTTTATTTTTTGATCGGTAGGGGTCAATATAACATACGGTAAGCTCGAAAGATATAATTTTAAATGAACCAATTAGGTTAATTAATATAATACCAGTAAAATAAATTCTAGAAGAGCCAAAATTGGGTAATTTAAAATAATAATATTATCTTAGCTAATTCAGAAAGAATAAATTACTGACTTCTTCCATTCCAAATGGAAGTAAATGGACCGGATGTTATTAGGATGGTTAATTAATGAGATCCGTTCTTTGGTAGAGTTGAGCTAATAGACATTATACAATTTGCAAAGAGCTAATTAATTATGCCTTGAGACACTTCAATACTCCCGCCACCCTAAGTATATCCACCACCCCCTCCGCTCTCTAACTACCCCTTCATTCTGGGGTGGATCGTGAAGGGGTTGTTACACCCTCCTATTTGAGAATACGTCCCCACCAACAACACCAAAGCCCCTCTACCCTCCTCTTTGTAAATACGTCCCCACCAACAACACCAAAGCCCCTCTACCTTCCTCTTTGTAAATACGTCCCCACCAACAACACCAAAGCCCCTCTACCTTCCTCTTTGTAAATACGTCCCCACCAACAACACCAAAGCCCTTCCTCTTTGTAAATACCCCACCAACAACACCCAAGCCCCTCTATCTTCCTCTTTGTAAATACGTCCCCACCAACAACACCAAAGCCCCTCTACCTTCCTCTTTGTAAATACGTCCCCACCAACAACACCAAAGCCCCTCTACCTTCCTCTTTGTGAATATGTCCCCACCAACAACACCAAAGCCCCTCTACCTTCCTCTTTGTAAATACGTCCCCACCAACAACACCAAAGCCCCTCTACCTTCCTCTTTGTAAATACGTCCCCACCAACAACACCAAAGCCCCTCTACCTTCCTCTTTGTAAATACGTCCCCACCAACAACACCAAAGCCCCTCTACCTTCCTTTTTGAGAATACGTCCCCACCAACAAGACCAAAGCCCCTCCCTTCTTTCTCATTGACATCCTCTAGCCCATATTGAATTTGATCTCTAATTAAGGTATCACTCCCGTTTCTACGACCCCCCCCCCAGCCCCGACGTAAGGTAGGCTATCAGATCGACTGCGGTCCCCCGAGGACGGCATAGGATTTCCTCCTTGATAAGTGAATATCCTACTTGGGACCCTGTGTCTTGTCGGTGCCGTCGAACTTGCGCGTTCTGTTCTTGAGCTCAATGAGTTCCGCATAGTGGGTAAAGTTATGTATGTACGTTAGTAGGTACCGCCCGGCCATTCGTAGCGGACCGAAGATATCTAACGACACCTGCTTGAAAGGAGATGGCCGCAAGATAGTGTTCTTCCAGGTGAACGGCTGGCTCATTGGGATTCTTCCATTAAGCACATCGGCGACACCTACAAACAAACTGCTTCATGTCCTTTCTTGATCCGGCCAAAAGAATGGTCCTTTTAAAGTCGCCAGAGTATGGCCGACCTCTGGATGGCTCTACCATGGTTTTGAATTGTGATACTCAAGGAGTATGCCAAAGAGGTACGTGGACTAAAAGCCACCTGACAATTGCTTCCATAACCTCCACCAATCACCAAAGACCTCAGCCATCTTCTTTCATCTCCTCTTTTCCGTGATCGGACTTCCACCACGCGTCTTTTGATTGAACCAGAATATCCCCACGTGGGAGAAGATGGTGGCTATGCAACAGCCCAAGTGAGAGTATCCTCGTTTTTATGCTTGCCTCCGCGTTATTATGCACCACCTCATTGTCGAACTCCTCCAACCGCAGTCCTCACCACAAGGAGGGGTATTTGAACAGAATTCTACTTTTGGCAGCGATATTTACAACTTCAAGAACGTCTCATAATTTTATGGATATAACACGTTGATTAGTGAAATCGGACCATGAATGGGGGTCTAGAGGGGACCGAGGAGTATTAGTCGGATCGAAAAGTTTTATAGATTCAATCTTCTTAAAATATTAATGCTCAACAATTGTTGCGTTATACATTTATTCAGAGAGTTTTCCGTTTTTTTTTTTGGTTTCAGCCTTCAGTAAACACTCACCTCTAATCGTAGATTTCTATTTAGAAATGGATAATATACAATGAGATGAGATTAGTAGAGAGTGATACCAGCACTTCGGAAATCTGCTTAGTTTACGCAGCATCTGCGTCATAGACTTTTTTTCTATTAGAGAAGAAACAAGGGAAGTAGGAATGTAAATGAAACATTATACTCCATACACAATACTTTATTGCCTATGAATTAACACAATTTTCTGTGGAACAGTTAGTTAAACATTTCTGCAAGTGTACATTGTATTCTGTATTTAACAAGTGCCTTGTACACATCATAGTGGAATATTGCTACAAAAAACATCAGTTGCAGTTTCTATTATTATTTTTTTTGTTGAACATTGAAGTAAAAATATTTTGCATGAAAAAAAGTGTGAACATACTATTAGTAGTTCATTTATATTAGAGAAATCGGTATACATATATTATTTGCGTGGAAAAGTAAAATTATATTAACACCATGTGAATATTAGTTATTATTTAAGATACAATTCATAACAAATAGTGTTCCTTTTAGGCAATACATTATTTGAATCACCTTGAAGGCCTAAACTTATTTTCAATTTATAAAAAAACGTAGAAATTGTAAAATACATAATATTGTAATTGTAATTAATAAAACAGTTAAACAGTCTGTAATATTAGAATTAGAGAACATCTTAATTATCAAATTGTATATTTAATAACGCTTACAAACTCAGTTATAACTTAATTTTAATTATTATAAAACTTAATCATACTCATATTTCTGATCTGAATCGAAATATTTTTCAAATAAACAAAATAAAATGAACTATCACACTCAAGAATAAAAAGGCCACATGTAAGAAAGAAAAAAAAAAACATTTCTTAATGTTGAATGTCTGTTGGTTTTCATCCTTTCTATCATTTGTTGTTTGTGGTACAATTAACCACATTTATCGATATAATTCAAGAATTCATGCAAACACACACACACCACTCACACATGCAAACACGCACACACACACACACACACACAAACACACACACAAACACACACACACCACTCACACATGCAAACACACACACACACCACTCACACATGCAAACACACACACACACACACACAAACACACACACACACACAAACACACACACACACCACACACACACACACAAACACACACACACCACTCACACATGCAAACACACACACACACACACACACAATTAAACACACACACACACACACACAAAAACACACACACACACACACACAAACACACACACACACACACACACAAACAAACACGCACACACACACACACAAACACACACACACACCACTCACACATGCAAACACACACACACACCACTCACACATGCAAACACACACACACACCACTCACACATGCAAACACGCACACACACACACACACAAACACACACACACACCACTCACACATGCAAACACACACACACACACACACACACACACAAACACACACACACACCACTCACACATGCAAACACACACACACACACAAACCACTCACACATGCAAACACACACACACACACCCATGCAAACACCCACACACACACAAGCAAACACATACACATACACACACTCACACACACTGGGGAAGTTGAGTAGCACAGAACAGACATTCAAGTCGCTCTTCTAAAAATTGAATCAGATGTGGCCCTATTATGACTCCTTTACACATTATTTGTTCAGAATATGCCATTTCATAACCTAACAGAAATAGTTTATGTTCAATTAGAATTCACAGATCAGTTACTAGTAATACACTATTTGCAAATCATATGTGCAAGAAAAATCGTTGACTAGATTTAACACTTATTTCCTTTCATAATATGTAATACTTACAATCTAAGTTTATATCTAGCTTGTGACCACCGTAGTCTGTGACATGAACCACAAATTGAACGTGATAAAATACATAAGACATCGTAGTGTTTCATAGGGTTGCTTTCAGTTATTGAATAAAATGGTATTTAAATAGCATGGGAAATGAAACATCAAAATCATGTAACCAAGATAATAAGTAAATTTGTGGTGCTAGAGAGACAATTATTGCTGTTCTACAAATTCTAATAATTTTGATTAGGCATCGTTAATTAACTACTCAGACCTTTTCTGCTTCACTGCTTCTGCAAAAACAATGCTGAAACTATAACGTATTTTTCGTTTCTTTTTCTTTTTATATTTTTCAGTCTTTAGAAAATAATCCTTATTAATATCGGAATTTCTTTTTTTATTTCAATATTTTTTACGTATAAAATTATTAAAAAACCAAATATATCACAGGTTTTTGTTAGATAATAATAATCTATTAATATGAATTACCTGTTCAGGCGATAATCAAACAAGACTTATTTTTAGGTCAATTAAATTTTATTAAATGTGTATAGCAGAATTTAAAATTGTAATATTACCTAAGTAACAACAAAATTATAGAATATAAAGGAAAATTATGTTTTTACTGTACCGAATGAAATGAGTAAAACGCTCATAAAGTACACTCACTTTGAAACAGTTTAATTACACTCCTTTATTGGTATAACTAAGTTACACATTTTTATTGATAAATCAAGATGATTGAACGGACAAATGTCTTGCTATTTTAAAGAGTCCGTCATGCAGGTGCTGCGTAAACTAAGCAGATATCCCATGTGAAGTTTTACAATAGAGAAATCTGCATACTGGTAATACAAGCCCACCATGAATAAACACAAACGGTAATAAGAAAACTTTCAGTTAATTTTTAGCAATTTCCCAACTGAAACGGCTTCTGAATTGTAAAACTAATTTATATTTTAATAACTCAATTTTTAGTAGTACAAGAACTAAAGAAGGGGGGGCGGCGGATGAACAGACCGTATTTGCATAAATCACACAAAGTAATGAAGGTAAGGTAAGGTTAGAAACGACAGGTAAGGTTAGAAGAAGCTTCCACCTGAGCCGAGTACTGACGAAAATGGCCGATCTAATCCGAACTATACCCGACCCCAGACTTCATAAAAATGCAAATATCTCGGTTAATATTCAAGATAGAGAATAAACGTATATAACAATATTTATAGTAAATTTAATTTGCAATAAGATTGGTTCTATACATTTTTTCGATCCGAGGATGAAAAATATCATGAATATTAACCCAGATATTTAGATTTTATAGTTTTCCGCTTTCAGTAAACCCCCACTCCTACTCATGTTATTTTAATAATAAGCTGTTATATCAAGAACCACTTCATTACAAGGTTAAGTGAGGAATATAGTTTTCAATGAACTTTTACTTTGTGAGATATATGCAAATTCGTTCTGTTGATTCCCCCCCCCTCTCTTCTTATGTTCTTGGATAACTAAAATTTAAGTAATTGGGTATTTTTTTAATTATTCTGATTCATTACAAATTTCAACATTAGCTTTCGTAAATATTTTTCAATAAAATTAATGTCTTATATTCAGATATATTTCATTAAAGGTTTTTCTTTCCGGTCTAGAATTCAGGTTGGCCTGGCCTCTTTGTTTAGAAGTCAGACCCTTTCCGTTGTAGGGTTATTAACTTGTAACTGAAAGATTTCTCATTTCCGTTAGTATTTATTCAATTAATATTCATGGTGGTGTTGCCAGTATGTATATTTATCTAATGTAAATGTAAGTGTCGGCCATTTTCGTAACTGTTTGGCTCTCGTGAAAGTTCTCTACTGTAATACTTCACGTGGGAAATCTGCTTAGTATACGCAGCCCCTGCGTGATGGACTTTATTTTATGTATTTAATAAACCTCAAACATTTATCAAGTGAATGTTATTTTATTATATTTTGTTTCTTTTTAGGCTTTAGTTGTCTATCGTTAGAATGGTTTTCAATCCTCTGTTATTTTTTTTATCACAAGTCTATTTGATACGAGTATGGTTATGTTCAGCTGACCTGGCTCATACCGTTAGTAAACCATTCCTTGGCAACATTTACAGAAGGTTGTGCTTCTCTATTATACATGGCTTATCTGTGCCCTCTTCTCCAGGTACCAACAATATTGATCCTTCACACTTGTACATAGTCGGAAAAAATAATAAATTTTTTACTTATATAATGTTCCTCAGGTCAAAAATGTTTCATTTCATCAGTCACCATTGACCAATAATATTCGTCTCGCACAGCCTTTTTTGGGTTTTCCAACCTTTCCTAAGTTCCGAGTATTAACAATAGGCCGTAAATAAATCTCATATAATGTCAAAATATATGAAGGTTGTTTAGGAATGGTGAATAAGTGTCACAGTGATTATAATATGACTCTTACGGATAAAAACATCGATAAAACTCAGGCTTATCTCGTATTGAGCTTTTGTGCCTCATTTATGTGTGAGTACTACCCTGTATGCGTTGCGCCTCACTCATCATATCGTGTAGACGTGAATGGTGAGGTTATCTCTCTGCTATCTGCTCTGCCTATCCAGGTTCTGCGTCTCCATCAGGATGCGAGCAGTGTCCCAGCCGTTGTTACCTCGGTAGGCAGCAAGGATATTTCGCACCTGAAACCACAAATGAATCTAATGAGTCTTACTGAGACCAATTAAAGTATTAAAAAGAAAGTTAAAAAAAAAAGTCCGTCACGCAGGGGCTGCGTAAACTAAGCAGATTTCAAACGTGAAGTTATACAATAGAGAAATCTCCACACGAGAGCCGAACAGTGACGGCCGAACTAGCTTTTGGCGGGAAACACACACGTCTGTTATCGGCCCACATTTAATAAAAATGCAAATACCTCGGTTAATATTCAAGGTAGAGAATAAATGTACAGAACAATATTTATAGTAAATTTAATTTGCAATAAGATTGGTTATATACAATTTTTTTATCCGACGTATGGAGGTATTTCGAATATTCCCCCCCCCCCTCTAACCCCCCCCTCCCACTGGTCCGATTTTAGCCGTCAATGAACTTGATCTGTCTTTTTGCATAAAACATTTAAATATCGAGTTTGGTATCGATCAAAAAAAAATTGCGACTGCTAGAGCGTGTGTATATATATATATATATATATATATATAATTTTGAACGAACCTCATTTTCGTCATCTCCTGGGTAGGATCGATGGACATTTGAAGAAATTTTTCGAAAATTTCGTTATGAGTACGACCTATATAGCTGATTTCCCTTAAGGGAAATCTGCTGAAATATTAAGGTCTTAACTCAGCTATTTGTATCATCTTTTTAGCAGATTTTCCTTAAGGAAAATCAGCTATTGAGGTCGTACTCATGACGCGATTTTTTACGTTACATGACGTTACCATACGTCAGATAAAAACATTGTATAGAATCAATCCTATTGCAAATTAAATTTACTATAAATATTGTTCTATGCATTTATTCTCTATCTTGAATATTAACCGAGATATTTGCATTTTTATTAAATGTAGGTGGATAACACACGAGTGTGTTTCCCGCCAAAAGCTAGTTCAGCCGTTTCCGTAACTGCTCGGCTCTCGTATGGAGATTTCTCTATTGTAAAACTTCACGTGAGAAATCTGCTTAGTTTACGAAGCCCCTGCGTGACGGGCTTTTTTCCAATAACAGACGTTTCACCATCCTGTTCTTTAATGATAATACATGCAGGGGAACTTTGTAAATATTTGTATCTCAACCATTAAGACAATCAATAATTTCCTTAGATACTAACAGTATTCCTCTAAGTCAGTACAACCATAATTTGCCACTGGGAAAAAAATACCAACTTTTTAAATACAAATTAGCCTTTAGTTCTTAATTTTGTTTGATTAATATTCTATAAATATAATCTAGGATTTTTATTCCCTCAATATATAAATGATTGCAGTTAATTAGCAGATTTAACTTAGGGGAAATCATGACGTGATTTTCGAAGAAGTTCTTAAATGTCCATCAATTCTACCTAGTAGATGACGAAAATGAGTTCCATTCAAAATTATATATATTCTCCTGTTACCGCTCTAGCGGTCACAATTATGGATTAAACGTTACCAAACTAGATATTTAATCGTTTTATGTAAAAAAGAAAGATCAAATTCGTTAATTGATGAATTATGACAAATGGGAAAGGTGGTTTGATGAGCCAGATCGAAATATTGTAAAAAGTACCAATCTTATTGCAAATTTAATTGTCTAAAAATGTTGTAATGTACGGTTTATCACTATCTTTAATATTAACGGTTTATCATTATCTTTAATATTTCTGCCTTCTGTAAACCCCCCACTCCTACTCATGTTATATGAACAATAAGCTCTTATATTATGAAGCACATTTTTTCCGTCATTATAAGTTGGATCAAAAATGTTATAGAACAATATATATATATATATATATATATATATATATATATATATATATATATATATATATATATTGTTCTGTATATATTTTTTCTTAACTCAAATATTAAGGGAGTTTTTCGTACATTCTTTTTTTCAGTCTTCAGTAAACTCCCACTTCTACTCAACAGATTCTTATTTAGAAATAAAGAGTGTTCGGTGAAATGTGGCCAGTATTGTTTCAACCCCGACGTGGGAAGTCTGCTCAGTGTACGCAGCTCCTGCGTGCCGAACATTAATGACATACCACTTATTAGGGTTATAGAACCTGCCTTGTTAAAGATAACATATTTTTTACATATTTCCAATGGGTTTAAGGCTGTATATGATTTTTTAATTTATTATTGAAAGAATAGTTATTTATTATACAAGTGACGAAAGTAGATCATTTTACAACTCGAGTGAAACGTTTACCCACACGAGCGAAGCGAGTGTGGTAATTTCACGAGAGTTGTAAATTCTACTTTCGTCACGAGTGAATATTAAATTTTTTCTGTAATCGTGTAATACATGATCAGATCTAACCAGAATATGAACAAAATTAGGATGTTGTGTAGATTATGGTATGTTGTTGGTAGGTTATAAGCGTGGTTGTGAAAGGTTATAAGCATAGTTATAAAACAACTAGTGATGATTGTGAAGTAGTGCAGTTATAAACAAGTGCAGGTTATAAACAAGGAAGGTAATTATTATTATATTTAAATTTTAAAATATATTGATTATTTCCACCAATAATTCATTCCCATTTCAATTTATTTTGTTAAAATAAATTCTTACAATGTTAAGAAACATTTAAAAGCATTTAATTTCCAACTTCAAATTATTTTTTAATTTATACTTATTACTAATTAAGAAGGCTTACTTAGATTACTTTCTTCACTCTATTGCAAAATGTTTCACTTTCTTCACTCATTTCAGTTTAGTAATGTTACCATTTTTCAACGATTACAGAAAACAATTTTTATTGCCTTAATGAATGAGATACAAAAATTTACAAATTTGCCCCGTACGTTCATTGTTAATGCTCAGGTGGGCGAAACGTTTCCTATTTGAAAAAATATTACAAAGATAGCCGAATTGAGACATTAAAATCCTTTTATTGGCCTGAAATAATCTTAGCTTAAAATAGAAAAGAAAGTAGAGTTTTTCCTGGAATGGGAGGGCATTATCTTTATTAAATAAATTAAATTAAGTTTTGCTAGTTATTTAATTTATTTCCTAACACACACACATATATCTGTACTGGAATTAGGTATTTAGACTAATTGTTTCTATAATTTACCTGTGACTGAAGCCTTTGAGGTCCAGACCCGGGAAGAACGTGGTTAAGCAGATCGACTCCAGCCCTCAATATGTTGGACCTTTCATTGTGACCTCTGCATGTTCCCTCGATGCACAATATCCTATCTTTCCCACCTGCAATATACACACAATAATAATTGTTTGCAATCCCTCAACAATTCTCCATTATTACGGCTAACATATCAGATATTATCCAAATTAATATTATTTTCTTTAGAAAATAAATCACGTGATTGAACATCAATCAACATCTTGATCAATTTTCAAGTTTGAGTCACAGCTGAGTAATTGTTTGCCCAAAGGAAGATTGATGCCTAGGGGCATATTGGTAAAGGCATGGACACGAGGGACGAAACATGTCTTGCACATACTTAAAAATATAATGAATTTTGCCAAATTAAAAATATATTGAACTAGCAGACCCAACAGACTTAGTCCTGCATGATATATCAAACGATTAGGATATTAAATTTAATAATATTATGTTTAAAACAAAAGCTACTTTTAATAACACAAAAAATAACATTTGTAATGTGCACGTTTGCCTAAAAACAAATAGAAAATAAAATATCACGAAAACTGGGTATGCAAAAAGAAAAGGAGAACTGAGAGAAGGAAAAGAAGACGTTTTAGTTTAGAAATATTTTGAATTTTCGAAGATCCCCCCTCTAAACCCTTTTCGGACTTCATTTTCGTCATTTCCTGGCAAAATAGCATCCATTTTCGAAGGCTGTGTGAACTAATCTCTTTGAATGTGGTGTAAGTCTACTTTTTACAAAGAGATCGTTGAAGATAAAAGTGAATGCAGTCTACTTTGAGTATATTTGAATAAAAATTTAAAAAAAAAAATCCTTCAACAATTTGCCTATATATACATTGGTAGATGATAAAATTTAAAAATTAGTTACCTTTTCATCCCTTGACCCTTGACTTTCATTGAAAGCCCATTTTCAAGAAAGACATCAAAATTATTTTTAAAATTATACAAAACAATTCTTCAACTTCATTTTTATATGAGGACAAAAAAATTAATGACTTAAAAATGTCTGTCCTTTTACAGGAATTTTAGAGCTATCCGCATCTATTGTACAGCATAAAACTTACAGCTGATTGAACCCTGAATACAACTACTTCGAAAAATCGTTTATTTTATATGAAATAAAAAGATTTTGTTTCGGTGAAACAACTATAATGCATTTATTATCTCACATTGATTGATATATCACTACTTTAGTGAAAATGAAAAATATAATTAATGGGGAGAGTATTATGTTCCTCCTTTGGAGTATGGTGTATCTGTGAGGGAAAGAGTGTTAGATAATAATAAATCTTTGTAAAGTGGTGGAAAGTACTCTTTAATTCCTTATAGGAACTAGTGGGGTTACATCTTATTTACATAAGATTCTTAAGTAAACTACAATAAACTCAACCCTTCATTCACTAGACCTTAGCTAGTCCCATCCTCCGGGCCTTACCTTCTACACCATTGGCTTGACAGTTAGTGTGTGATTCGCATTTGGGTTCAGTAATTCCGAAGTCGTCTGCATCGGCCAACTTGAGCTGTCCATCAACCAGCACAAACTGTTGTCTCTTCAGATCTGGAGCAGCTAGAGATCCCAGCGGCGAATGCGCAAGGAGATGAAGAAGTGAAGCTACGCTCAGTGCAACCTGAAAACATAAAAATATATGCAAATAAATTAATTAATTTCCTGACGTCTTTATATTTTGTATGCACCCGGTAATCAGGGAGTTGGATGTGGCATCGGAACCATCCCCTTCAGGGTAACGCGGTAGTGTCCTCCTTCGTCGCGACTTGGGGAGAACTCTAGAGGTGGTACGTCCTGGAGCATGTGACCTGTTTATGCGTAAGGATTCAGAACATTCTGGTAGCACGGCGTTAGAGGAGAATGTCCTAGCCAACAAGATTTCCCCAGAAGTTTACAATAGATAAATCTAAATAACAATTAACATCGTGAATATTAAGTAAATAAATACAATCGGTAATGAGAAATCTTTCAGCCAATTTTAATAACCTCCAAACCAATTATTGAAGTATTTCTGAATATAACGTATTAAATTTATTAAAACCTCTTTACTATATAATATACCGATACAGTACTACTAGGAGAAAGTGGGGTAAAACGGGTAGCTAAGGTTTGAAGGCTTCCAGAAACCATAATTTTTACCATAAATAAGTAAAGTTTTGATGATATACAGAGTCTACTTATCTGTTAACGTAACTACAGTTTCAAAAACAAAATCTAAATTTTTAAAGAAGTTTTAACCTACTTTTTTTGTAAAAAGTCATTTTGCCCGGTTTTACCCCACTAGTAGGGTAAAACCGGGTACATATGTAATTCTTATGGGAAAATAAAAATGTAAAGTTTTTTAATCATATTAATGTTTTTTTTTTAATAAAAAATGTTGTTTGATGCATTAAAACAAACCCCCCTTTTGGGAACAATACAAAAAAATAAAGTAAAAATATAAACAAATAACCACATTCATCTTTTTAGCTACCCGGTTTTACCCCGCGCGTAAAGTTTAAATAAAATATTGCTTCATTCGCGAATACCAAAAGACAATTAATTAGTGCTAAAATAAAGGTAATTAAAACTTGTACTAAGGTAACAACATGCCTGTATTCTAATTGGAATAGGAGGGCAGTACAATTAAAAACCTTTTCCACCAAAATCATAAACAGGTTACACGAAAACTGAATTATTGTCACTGGCACAAAACAAGCAGGACTAACGATTTGGCGTACTGGCCGCTGCTTCTTCTTCAAAGATGGATTGTAGTTCCTCCGTTATCAGCCCGACTGCAGTACACACAACAGCTAAGAGGAGCTACCCGCTTTGCTCCCGTTTACCCGCTATTACCCTACTCTCCCCTACACTGTAGTTCCTCTGCTATCAGCCGCACTGCAGTACACACAACGGCTAAGAGGAGCTACCCGCTTTGCTCCCGACTACCCGCGTTATTACCCTACTCTCCCCTACACTGTAGTTCCTCCGTTATCAGCCCGACTGCAGTACACACAACGGCTAAGAGGAGCTACCCGCTTTGCTCCCGACTACCCGCGCTATTACCCTACTCTCCCCTACACTGTAGTTCCTCCGTTATCAGCCCGACTGCAGTACACACAACGGCTAAGAGGAGCTACCCGCTTTGCTCCCGACTACCCGCGTTATTACCCTACTCTCCCCTACACTGTAGTTCCTCCGTTATCAGCCCGACTGCAGTACACACAACGGCTAAGAGGAGCTACCCGCTTTGCTCCCGACTACCCGCGTTATTACCCTACTCTCCCCTACACTGTAGTTCCTCCGTTATCAGCCCGACTGCAGTACACACAACGGCTAAGAGGAGCTACCCGCTTTGCTCCCGACTACCCGCGTTATTACCCTACTCTCCCCTACACTGTAGTTCCTCCGTTATCAGCCCGACTGCAGTACACACAACGGCTAAGAGGAGCTACCCGCTTTGCTCCCGACTACCCGCTATTACCCTACTCTCCCCTACACTGTAGTTCCTCCGTTATCAGCCCGACTGCAGTACACACAACGGCTAAGAGGAGCTACCCGCTTTGCTCCCAACTACCCCCGCTATTACCCTACTCTCCCCTACACTGTAGTTCCTCCGTTATCAGCCCGACTGCAGTACACACAACGGCTAAGAGGAGCTACCCGCTTTGCTCCCGACTACCCGCGCTATTACCCTACTCTCCCTTATATAATTTCAAGATATAGCATAAATGTATATAAGAATATGTATAGTACATTTAAATTGCAATAAGAGTGGTTCCATACAATTCTCTTCATCCGATGTATAATAACGGTGACATTTTGAATTTTCAAAATCCTCCCCCCACTCCAACTTGTCCGATTTTAGCCGTTAGTAATGGACTTGATCTTTCTTTTTATTAAAAAATGATTGCATATCGAGTTTAGTGTCGATTAGACAAAAATTACGACCGCTAGAGCGGTAACAGACAAATATAATATATATATAATTTTGACCGGACCTCATTTTCGTCATCTCCTAGGTACGATCGATGACCATTTGTGGACATTTTTCAAAAATCGCGTCATAAGTACGACCTCAATAGCAGTTTTCCCCCATGGGACATCTGCTAAAAACAACTTACATTTCTATATTTGTGCTGTCATAGAACAGGCTGTATTGAACTTATTTCATGAAAATTGGAACTGTTTTTAAAATTAGATTCTACTACTAATGTATTTTGCAATTAATATATACTACACATTTCTTATTTCTACTCTTCAAGTTAAACTAATTTTTATTTAAGGGAAATTTGCTTATAAAAATTAAAATTTGATATTTTTCTTATTATCTTATTCTCAGTACTTATAACCAGTATATGAAATTTTAGGGAATTCCTAAATGGTCAATTAAAATGGGTGTTTTCATCTTAATAAATAAATAAAAATAAATATACATGCAGGTAACACTAATGTTAAATGAATTAATGCGAACGGTAATGAGATATCTTTCTGTCAATTTACAATACAAGTTAATAATCTCTACAACGGAAAGTGGCTGAATTGTAAACATACAGGCAAGCCATCCTCGTAGCGCTGAAAACATAGATAGAGCAAAACACAAAAACAATTAATGATATATATCTAATTATAATATTTTAATTTTATTGAAAACAATTTAGTAAAGCTAGTGGTGTAATTAATAATGAGTCAGAATAATTGTTTTCTCAATCAATCAAATTTTAGTAATCCATGAACAAAAGAAGGGGCGGGGGGTCAGCAAAGCCTATTGTTAATATGACATGATTAGAAGTGGGGGTTTGCTGAAGGCTGAAAACACACAAAAATGGAAATATCTCGATTAATATTCAGGATCGTGTATAATTGTACGTATCAATATTTATAGTACATTTAATTTGAAATACGATTGGTTCTTTACAATTTTTTATCCGACGTATGGTAACAGAGATATTTTTGAATTTTCAAAATTCCTCCCCTCTAAACCCCCCCTCCCACTGATCCGATTTCAGCCGTTAACGAACTTGATCTTTCGTTTTATATAAAACAACTAAATACCGAGGTTAAAAACTGGTACCGATTAAACAATAATTGCGTCCGCTAGAGCGGTAACAGACATATATATATATATATATATATATATATATATATATATATATATATATATACTAGCAAACCCGGCGAACTCCGTTTCGCCACCAGATGGCTTCGTTTTATGTAACATTTTGTTTGGTGATTAAAAGATTAAGACAATTTTTTTTTTGTTTTATATTTGAAAAGGAAAAATTTTATTTCATTTCACAACAGTAATGAATTCATTTCGATTACAAAAATGAAGTGTTATTTAGTTGAACTTCTCTAAGTAAATGAAAGTGAATCCTAAGTAAATACTGAATCGAAGCGTTATACGTGTCCGCAAATTATCCGTTTCATTGAAGTGCTCTTTGGTAAACCACATTTTTTTGTTTTTTGGTCTGACGTTAACACGAACAAAGCGGATGGTTTCCCAACTCGTGAACACGCAACGTATAACTACCCATGTGAAAAACAATGATTTTCTAAATTTATCCCGCAAACACTAAGCGATTGGCCTTGCGACTTGTTAATTGTCATTGCGAACGCAAGGCGAACTGGAAATTGCAATCGTTTGAAGTCAAACGGAAGATCAGTCGGAATCATTGGTATTCGAGGAATACATACATTTTCACCTGCGTACTTTCCGTTAATCATGGTTACCTCAATCAAATTCAGCATAAGTCTTTTTACCGAAAGTCGAGTACCATTGCAAAGTCGCGGTGGATTCAAATTACGCAATATCATAATAACTATACCAACTTTGAGTTGCGTTATGTGGTGGAAATCCTGGTAACTCCAGAGAGTTCAAAAACTCCGTTGGATAATTTACTACATCATCGGGATTTGTTATGGAATCAACGGATTTGTATGTCACCAAATCGCCAGCAATTTTTGATTGAATGGTGAAATTCAGTGCGTGTACATCATTATTCTTTGCGGCAAGAATTGCTCGTTGACTTAACCAAGCATAATTCTGATAATTCTCACTAATGTTTGGGAAAACATTTTCAATAAGAGCTAATTGAGATTCTACTAATCGGCAAAAGTCGTTGGTAAGAGTAATTAATCCAGATGTCGCATCAACTGGGACTTTTCCATTTCCAACAGCTAACAATTGTTTGGAAAATTGTGCAGCACTTTGATCATTTTGAAGTTGAACTCTCATATTAGTGGTTAGCGATAATGTTTTTACGTTATTCCATAAAGGTGATGCCTTCAGGCAAGCATTCAATTCATGTGCATGCGTTCCACGGGGAATTACTGGCAACGTCTGCCTGAATTCGCCTGCCAACAATATCATCAAGCCGCCAAAGATGTTGTTATTTCGCCGAAGATCCTTCAGTGTGAAGTTAAGTGCTTCAAGTGATTTCTTATGTGCCATTGTGCACTCATCCCAAACAATGAGCTTGCATTGCATCAACAATTTTCCCATTGCACTGGATCGGGAAATATTGCATGTTGGAGTATCAATTGTGTTTAAATTGAGTGGCAACTTATGCGCAGAATGTGCAGTACGACCCCAATCTAGAAGAGTCGCCGCAATTCCAGATGATGCTAACGCCAAAGCTATGTCACATCTTGATCGAATAGTGGCCAAAATCAATGAAATGACAAATGTTTTCCCTGTTCCTCCAGGTGCGTCCAGGAAGAATAGACCACCAGTATTATTGTCCACCGCTTGCATTAATGTTTCGTATACTTGTTTTTGCTGTTCATTCAGCAACGGCACATTATTTTGAACGAATTCCTGCAATGTATCAACATTGTATTGCAGCTCTCGATTTAATTCTTGGTTGAATGCATCGTGCATCGATCGATTTGGCGCAATCATTCTTACTTCAATCAGTACCTTGTTTGCAATAGTCAAGCATTGATCCTCAATCAGAATCAATCCTTCATTGTAGATTTCATCGGTTATTTGGATGTCAGGATTATTCGTTTGAATACGCAAGCGATGCAAGATATCTTCACATATGTCGTCTTTGTATTTGTTCCATAACTGAATTGGTTGAGTAGGAAAACATGTGGTGATGATAATTGCGAACAGTGTTCGTATTTGGTACGTATTTGATGAAACAACTGAATCCGCAAGTGTTAAATCCCAATGAGAATCGTTCTCCAGCAAACCCAATAGTTGACATGCTTCTCGATATGTTTGGCATTGGTGGCCATTCACAGTTTTCAAATGCGCAAATGATTTTGGTCCACGTACATTTACCAACAGCACTCGCAAATAAAAACATTCATCATTTCTAGGATGAACAGTATACATGCGACCTAGTGCATCAGTGGAAAACACCTGTGGCCAATCTGGAACTGGGGTTCCTTGTTTGCGACGTTGGAATTTCTTTGTTGATTGATTCCAAGTGTAATACTTGGGCATTTCAACGTACATCAGCGTCACTGCGAATGGAGTCAATGTTGTCGATGGTGGTCTCTCAGCTCGTTGTGCCGCATTAGCCTCAGTGAAGTAAACTCTTTGGCCATTTTCCAAATGCACTGCTAAATGTACAACTGAGGGATATCTTTCATGAATTTGAAATGACAATAATCGCCACAGTGCTTCATTAGTACTGACGTATCTGCCCATTTGGAAGTTGCTGATTTCGTCATTCGCATTTTCCGACGCAATACCAAACACAGCCATGTCGCTGCCTTTTGTGACGTACTTGCACAAATATTTGATTGATTTGGCCGAATGACAACTCTCAACGTTTGCATGTGTTTCGAAAATTCGCGATAGCAGCGGGCAATATGGTACAATGAATTCATTTCCGATCTCAATCTCTTGATTTTGAACTTTAACTTTGATAGTCCGACCATTATCTTCTTTTGAACGCCGACGATAAACTGGATATCCATCGTTCCCTGTGACTGTTTCAGCAACTAACGGTCGCGGATATCGTTTTGTGCACTTTCCATCAGCCATGCAAGGTTATAATGGATTTAATGCACCGCACGGTCTATGCACCATCTGTGTCGTCACAATGTCGTGTAGATGGGGATCAGTGACTGGATCAGGAATTTCAGCTGATATGATGTCATCCACTTCATTTGAATGTAATTTGTTCAGCAACCAAATTAGGATATGAGCATGCGGTAGTCCGCGCTTCTGCCATTCCACCGAGTACATATAACAACGTGTGTCACCAAAAACTCGATACTTAGTAAGCACATCCATCATAACCTTAAGTTTTTGCTGAAATACTCTGGCGATTATGTCATGGCGATCTTGCGGTTTTTGGCCCGCTTCCAACTCACGTTCAATTTCCGTCCATTTCGGATTGCATATGAACGTAATAAATAAATCCGGAGTTCCATAATTTCGCACGTACGTCATAGCGTCTTGAGCGTATTCGTGCATGTGGCGGGGGCTTCCGATATAAGATGATGGGAGAATCGTCTGACGTCCAATATTCTGAACATCACCATCTGAATGAATAGCATCACGCAAGTGTATATAGTCCTCAGATCGTAGCTTTGCCTGATTGAATCGGATAAACGCTAAACGTTCGGTCTCGACTTTGACATACATGTCGACAGCGAATTGCTGGAATAGCCGACGGCACTTCAGAATGACATTCTCCTCATGTGTTCGAATCATCATACGATACGCATAGTAATTCATTTCGATTAGATTTTTATTAGTTGATACGCCTGAAAATGCAAAATTAATTGAATTGTTAATGGAAACCAATAATAGCAATAATTAGTGTGTGAATATTGTACCTGTAATTGGATCGACCATCTTCAACGTGATGTCGTATCCGTCTTGCCCTTGCCAATAAATGATTGGATATTGTAACGCATCGTACAAACGATGTGTCTCGTTTACACGATGCATGATATTGCTTCTTCGCTGAACGACAATGTCTCGCGATTTAGTTGGATCGCCAACAATAATTGCAGCAACATCATTAACGGTGGGTGCATTGAATCTTCGCACATGTTCACCTGTTGGGGTACAATCTGCTCTTATGACAAATTTGTGCGTATACGATGGCATTCGTTTCAATGCTGTTTTGAACATATTAACCACAGCATTATTAGCGTGAAAACATGCTTGCAACTGTTCAATAATTCGTCTCTTTAACTGTTGTGTTCCCTGTATATTGCACCGCACATTCAGCTGATCCACCATCGACGAAATGAAATATATTTGCAGAAATTGATGCGGTTCTTCTGGTGTTGGCACCATTGAGCCATGCAAATGATATATTTGTCCTTGTATCTGTAATTGCAAACAATCATTTGTTAAGAATACGGTGTAATTTCTGATCGTGTAATGGTGTAGTGTGTGGTGTATATGTAGTTGTTATGTGTTGCAATTCATTGTGTTGGTGTGAGTGATTGGTTATGTGTGTTGTATCTTTTACCTTGCAAGTCGGCATGAAGCCGCCTTCTCGAATGATATTAGCTCCAAAGGAAGTCATGCGAAAGCAGTTATTGTATTCAAGGATGTGTTGAAGAAAATGGCTGGAATCGGGATCACTTCCATCGAACAATGGTTTCAGTGGCTGTGGTGGTGTAAGTAATGGATCCAGTTTGACTTTTCCACTTGCGCAGCACAATCCAGCCGTTTCTCTTTTGAACTTTAACGCATTGCAATATCGGCATTTAGTCGTCATTGGTCTAATATCTAAATTTTCATCATCACTGTAGTTCGCAGTGGGATCATATTGGAATGCCTAACGATTGTATGATGCCAATGATCTTCGTGTGCTCACGCGTTGTCACAATCGGGCATTTTCTCTTATTATATTTTGTCTTTCTTCGCTTAAGTTCTGTGAATACACTTGTTGCTGGCTTGCATGTCTTGTGCGGCGGCCGATGTTCGCAAGTCGTCCTCTAGGCATTTTGGACTATGGACAGAGTGGTGAATTTAACCTCAAATGCACGATCCACATAATTTAACAGTTCAACTTACCACCTTAAAGACAAATGCCTGGTGCTGAAATTGAATACAAATTTGCACAATACACGTGATTGATTTGATGGTTTCCAATTGAAATGTTAGGAAACTTATTTTTTTTACTTTATTTCAAAATTTCACAGTGAACACAATACCGGTTTGTCACATGAAATTAACTGAGCAGAGAACAATGAGCAGCTGTCAAACAATGTATCACGCACTGGCGCCATCTACTTAAAATATTGGTTTGTAGTACATGCTATGTATCAGAGATGGCGCTGCATGTGAAACATATGTTTATTAAACTGCAAAGGTTATTCAACAGATAAATAGAATAGGCAATAGACCTATAATTTAAAATTAATATTTATTGTGCAATTTATATTGTTACTTATATTAATACCTTTTTGCGGTATTGATTGCTTAATTATTGACAAATTTTTGTTCGTTTTGATTTAATAAATACAGGTTAAGTAAGTATGCAATATACAATGAATGATAGTATAATGAGGAATATTCCAATAACAGCTGTTACTTTTCTGTACTTTGCGTACTCAAACGATGCACTGAAAACACATGTTATTTTAACAGTATAATAAAAAAAGATTTTCCCGCTTTTCTGTTGAGAGTTTTCCTGTATTTTCTTTGCTATAAACCTCACGGAGCCCGAGACCTTTCCAACGAATGCAAAACCGTGGAAATCGATTCGTGCGTTCTGGAGTTATAGCGTCAGGAAGGAAAACCCGACTTATTTTTATATAGTAGATATATATATATATATATATACAGTTTTGAACTGACCTCATTTTCGACATCTACTCTGGATAGGATGAATGGACATTCGAAGAATAATTTCGAAAATTGCGTCATGAGTACGACCTCAATAGCTGATTTCCCTTCAGGAAAATCTGCAAATAAATGAACGATGGAGTAAAAAGTGAAGTGCAACAATAATACTAGTGAGCAGATCAATTCCTGAACTTATCGATTCATCAGGCAAAATAGCATCCATTTTGGAAGGCTGTGTGAACTAATATCTTGAATATTAACCAACACATTTGCATTTCACAGTACGCAGCCTTCTGCCTACCCCCACTTCTACTACGGTTACATGAACAATACTCTGTTATATAATAAACCACAGTATTTGGAGGTTAAATACCAAATATTGTTTTTCAGGGTCCTTTAGTATACGAGATACGTGCAAATTTTATTCTGAAATTGCATATTGTGTACACTGTTTTTCCACGCATAAATACATTTTTGCTCTGATTTGCATGAGTAATCGTTATTTGAAAAACATGCGTTTCTCGGTAATCACCCTATACTTTCATTAAAAAAATTTTTAGAAGTAATTACATAATTAGAAGACTGGATTATTCGTTTATAATAGTGAATATGGCTATCATATCTCATCACAGGCAATGTGAAAATGTTACTATTTACTCAGGTTACATGAACAATACTCTGTTATATAATAAACTATAGTATTTGGAGGTTAAATACCAAATATTGTTTTTCAGGGTCCTTTAGTATACGGGATACATGCAAATTTGTTCTGGTGACCCCCTCCCCCATTTTAAGTTCTTGGACTATTAAAATTTAATTGATTGAGTGAAAAGTTATTTTGATTCATTAAAAATTACAGTACTTCATATATTATATAGTTTTCAATAAAATTAATATGTTATATTCTGATATATTTCAGTAATTGTTTTTCTGTCCGCAGTGAGGTTGGCAGACCTGTTTGTTTACAATTCCGACGCTTCCCGTCGGGAGGTTTCTTATTATCGGTGGTGTTTTGTTACCAGTATGTAGATTTTTCTATAGTTAAACCGCGAGGGAAATCTGCTTAGTTTACGCAGCCCCTGTGTGACGGACTTTTTTGTCAATAATGCCACCACATCAAAGTAAGGAATGGCTAAAGCTAGCTGAGTTCCGGCCAAAGCTCTGTAGCAGTCATTGGCTCACCAAGTTGTGCCATGGCAATGATTTTAGGATTGGACTACCAAACGCTAGAGCCAAGATAGTGTGGATTTAAAACCACTTCAATGGAAGCCGTCCACTTTGAGAAATGCCCACTGAGTATACATACTTCTCATTGAAGTGGTTAGATTCACTTTGCCTGTGGCCAATATAGCAGAAGGCTCGTGCTTATCAGAGCATGTGAGATGTGACTGGTTCTATTTGCCGTGTCGGCTTCCTACCGTACAAAAGGATCTCTCGACCAGAATAATCTAATCATTTTAATTTTTTGTTTCTAAAAGACCTCATCGGGTTTTGGAAAAGCACGCGGGCCACAATCAACAGTTCTTCAAAACTTTTTAAAACCCGAAAAAAATAAGACCTAAGTGACATTAAATTTTATTGTGGAACATACATAATTATGAAAAATATACTTTAATTAAAAATATATTTGAAGCACTTACAAATTTAGATGACTCGATTATTAGTGAATAAAAATGAATATGACCAAATCATCTTCACCGCAGTCAATGTGAAAATGTTGCAATCCTACTCACAGTTACATTTTTATTTATACCACAAGAATTAACTCTCCCGGTATTTACAAGTATATATATATATATATATATATATATATATATATATATATATATATATATATAAAATTGTATCCTCTGTCTGTACATTCATTTTTTTCACGAAATTTCACAATAACTTTTCGTTTCACATGTCATAGACACCATAACTGCATTTTGTTTCTTTGGTGTCTGTTTGTTTGTTTGTTTATTTGTTTGTTTGTTTGTTTGTTACCTTTTCACGCATAAACGGCTGAACCGAATTTTATGTAACTTGGTATGTATATTACTACTAACCCAACTTAGACTTTAGGCTATATTAATATCCTCTGAGACGAACAGGAGTGGGGGTTATAAGGGAAGCCAGAAATGAAAAATAGCGATATTTTGATTCCTATTGGTTTTTCGGCAAATATGCAAATAACAAAAGTTGTTTATTTTGTTATTTAGAGTAACTTTTGTTATATACCTTTTTTTCGTATACCGAATTATAAACGAGATATACGCTAAAACCTATAGCGGAAGTGAAAAATTTTATTTGGTACAAACGACCCAACCGAATTAAATAAAATTCCGTATGTGAATTAACACTAACTCCTTCATGATAATAAGCCATACCAACATTTCTATGCACGGGCAGGAGTGGGGGTTATAAGGGAAACCTGAAATTAAAAATAGCGATATTTCGTTTCCTATTGGTTTTTCCGCAAATATAAACATAACAAAAGTTGTTTATTTTGTTATTTGGAGTAACTTTTATCATATTCACTTTTGTCGTATACCGAATTATAAACGAGATATACGCTAAAACCTATAGCGGAAGTGAACAATTTTATTTGGGATAAAATACTCAACAGAAATAAATAAAACTCGGTATGTGCATTAGCACTAACGCTTTCATTATAATAAGCCATACTAACATTTCTAGGGACGGGCAGGAGTGGGGGTTATAGGGAGGCCTGAAATTAATAATAGTGATATTTCGTTTCTTATTGGGGTTTCGGCAAATATGCACATAACAAAAGTTGTTTATTTTGTTATTTAGAGAAATTTGCTCAACAATTCTTTTCAATATGAACTACCAGGTACACCACCTGGAAAAATTAATTTTAATGTATGTTAATATTTTGTCCTTAATAATTCAAATCTATGCACAATGCACAGGAAACGGGAAATATGACAATATGGAGGTCAGTGAAGTCTTACATAAAAATTTAATTTTATTATTAACAAATCCACAGGAACGACGGGTATTAACCCGTATAACACTGGGACGGGTAAATGTCAAAATATTGTTCAAAGTCAAGCCTTCCCAAAAAAATATCATCACCATTCAGCCTCAAATGAATTCCCGGGCGAAGCCGGGTATCTGAGCTAGTATATATATATATATATATATATATATATATAGATATATATATATATATATATATATATATATATATTCTTGAATTTAACCCATATGTCGCTCCAGCAACAGGACACTGACTGATTAGTCAACTAAGGGTAAAACTAAATATCGAGCTCGTTAATGGCTGAAATCGAACCACTGGGGGGGGGGATTAGAAGGAGTGAATTTCAAAAATACAAAATCTCTCCGTTATTATTCGTAGATTCGAAAAATTGTTTAGAACTAAGTTTATTTCAAATGCACTATAAATGTTGTTTTATATATATGTAGTCTCTATCTTTAGTATTAACAGAAATACTTGCATTTTTTGGTATTCGGCCTTTATTAAACCCTCACTCCTCTACTCCTGTTTTATTAACAATAAGCTATTATATTAAGAAGCACTTTATTTGAAGCCCTAATAACAAATAATGTTTTCATTGAACTCAAAGATCATTTTCTGAGGTAAGAAAATACGCCTCTTTCCTTCACTGTTCTTTATTCATTGCGACAGAGCGCTTTCAGAGCATACGCTCCATCATCAGTGCCCTGCTGGCAAACAAATACCATAAAAACGTTGTACAATATGTCATTAAATTAAAAAAAAATTATGTCGATGGTCAAGAGTTAAAAGATAAAACATTAAAAAAAAAAAAAAAAAAAAAAAAATTAAATTAGTGTCCCAGTGAATATTTACAGAAATAAGAAAAACTATTATTACAGATTAAAATTAAAAATTAAAAACTTGTCAGTAGAATATATACACAATTTCAATAAATAGTTAAAATAAATAAATGAATATTTACAGTTAAAAAGTCTAAAATAGAATAAATAGTAAAAATCGAATAGTCGAATTAAAATTAAAAAACCGAAAATGAAGGACCACCCACCGGAGGAGCTACAGAAAGCAATACATACAAAAAACGTAAAAGAAAAAAAATAGAAAAGCAAGTCAATGACTGACCTCTTCACAATGATGTGACAGAAACCAAGGATTCCCTGTGACTGAGGCCTCGGGACCGGAGAGCAATGAGAGAGGCTTCCGAGATATGCCTCAACTTGGTGCCTTCTCCCGTCTTATTAATATTGGGGCCTCCTTTTTCCATCCTATCTAGTTTTATGAATAGGTTTTCGGCTATGTTCAGGGTCTTGCCTTTTTTTGCTTCATAGAGTAGCTTATACTTTATAGCAGATTTCTCGTGACTCTCCTTCTTGATGTGGGCATGGAACTCTGTGTCTCTGGTAACATGCTCTTTCAGCCGGGTTCTAATCTTTCTTTCACTTTGACCGATGTACGATGCCTCACAGCTAGAGCATGTTACCCTGTAAACTCCCGACTTGTTGAGTGCGTCAACAGGGTCCTTGACCCTCGGGAGCATTGCTTTCAAAGAGTGTCGACTTTTCAAAGCGGTCGTCATCCCGAATTTAATGACATACTGCACAACGTTTTTGTGGAATTTGTTTGCCAGCAGGGCACTGATGATGGAGCGTATGCTCTGAAAGCGCTCTGTTGCAACAAATAAAGAACAGTGAAGGAAAGAGGCGTTTTTTCTTACCTCAGATAATAATTTCTTCACCATCCAGCACCTCAAAAAATGGATAAATATCATTTATTTTTATTTATTTCATGTATCTTAGGGGAAGTTCAGTGGCGTTCTGATCTGCTTGTACCAACGTTCCAGGGTACAAAAAAAAAAATTATAAGATGATAATATCGTGAATACCTTGATCCTTTCCTCCCAAGAAAGCTGGGTGAGTGCTACTGAATCGAATGGTTTGCCAAGTTCCGTTGCAATCACCACTGGGCCGTCCGTGTCAGGAATACAGGATCCGAGAACCTGAAAAAATAAACATATAAATCATATATACTTGTTGGAGATTGATGAGAAAAAAACTGTGGATTATGAAAGAAATTTTTTTCTACCTCTGTTTAATTGGAGACTAAATGGACCAGGGCCCCTCATAACTACACAGGATTCACAAGATATGTATATACAAACATATTTATATATTAATTAACCGAAAAAAACTAATTTATGAAAAGTAAGTCCTTAGAAAAAAGTCCGTCACGCAGAGGCTGCGTTAACTGAGCAGACTACCCCCTAGCGTCACGTATTTGCATTTATCTATAAACGTAAAAGTTCATTGGGAATATATTTGGTATTTAAGCTTCAAATAAAGTGCTTCATAATAAAACAGCTTATTGTTAATATGACATGAGTAGGTGGGAGAGGGTTTTTAATAACCCGTAAACGTTTAAATATAGAATTTGGTAACGATCAGACAAAAATTGCGATCACTAGAGCGGTAACAGACAAATATAAATATAAAATATTGGCCGACTCCACTTTTGTTATCTCCTGGGTAGGATCCAAGGAAATTTGAAGAAATTTTTCTAATTTCCCATCATGAGTTCAACCTCAGTAGCTGATTTCCCCCAAGGAATATCTGTTAAAGTGTCAGCGGATTTGTTTTCCATCATTTTTAAGTAGGGTTGGAGAAAATTGGAAAATTATTTTTGAAAACCGCATTTCGGGAACCTCGATAGGGAAAAAAATCGTCGCGCAGGAGCTGCGTAAACTAAGCAGATTTTCCAGAGTCTCGAGTGGCACGCTAGTAATGTCATCTCTCCATATATTCTCAGTTTATAAATCCGAATTCGATGAGTGGATGTGAAAGTTTATTGTATAGCTAAAACAAAAAAATAGTAATAACTGCCTGAACATTTTTGAGCTATGAGATAATGCATAGAGAAACCTATTGTATATGAAATAAACATTTTTGAGACAAGACATGAAATCTTAATTAATGACGTCAATACACTTCATATTTGAATGTAACTCACATAATGAAGGCACATTGCATACAATATTTGGTATTTATGCTTGAAATAAGATGGTTCACTTATATAATGAATTATAGTTAACGTGCAATGACCAAAAGTGAGACTTTAGTGAGGGCTGAAAATTGAAACAATCAAATATCTCGGTTAGGGCTACAGATAGTAAATAAGAGTAAATAATAACATTCATTAATTTATTTTTTTCAGATTAGTTGAATACGAATCATAATAACTGAGATATTTTGAATTTTCGAAATTCTCCCCTTTAAACCTCACTCCCAACGAACTTGATCATTAGCTTTGTAGAAAACATTTAAATACCACTTTTGGTAAGGATAAAAAAAAATTTGGGGCACATATTCTTTCTCTCTCTCTCTCTCTCTCTCTCTCTCTCTCTCTCTCTCTCTCTCTCTCTCTCTCTCTCTCTCACACACACACACACACACACACACACACACACACTTTCTTTCTCTACCCACGAATCGGTTTACCATTGCCAATCATTCAAATTTGTAGTAATCCAAGAACGAAAGAAGAGGGGGGGGGGATGTTAACAGATCGCATTTGGGTATATCTCACGAAGTAAAAATTCAATGAAAACAGTATTTGGCATTTAAACTTGTAATGAAGTGTTTCATGATATAACAGCTTAAGATTAATATGACAAGAATATGAGTGGGGGGCTAATGAAAGTTAATATTCACGAAACAGAAAATATGTACGTATATAGACCATTTAATTTGCAATAAAATTTATTCTATACAACTTTTAAATCGGAAATATTTTGAATGTTTTAAATTCGCCCCCTCTTAACCCCTCCCCTTCCCCCGGTCCGATTTTAGCTGTTCACAAACGTGACCTTTATATTTTACATAAAATGTTTAAATATCCAGTTTAGCAACGATTAAACAAAAATTGCTACCGGTAAAGCATTAGCAGACAAATATATAGTTATATATATATATATATATATATATATATATATATATATATATATATAGAGAGAGAGAGAGAGAGAGAGAGAGAGAGAGAGAGAGAGATTTGAACGGACCTCATTTACGTAATTTTCTGGGTAGAATTTATGAGCATTAGAGGAAATGTTTCGAAAATCGGGTCATCAGTTCAACCTCAATAGCTAACGGGCCAGTCCTTTGTTAGACATTTTGGAAAAATGTCTCGAGAAAAAGCAAAGCGTTTTTCCAAGAGTAGCTGAACTGTAATGAGCACTCCATAATTGAAGGCATAAACAACGCTGATGCGAACTATAATTATCCGCTTTTCGTGTTTCATTGAGACTTGTCCACTCCTTGGAATGAGGCAAACTATTCTACGAAGGACTACAGACCCCTGAAATGGAAGAACTGCTCCGAGCTGAATAAATAATTCCGTCATTGTCGTAACAGGTAGACCATTAATGACCTTTTAATTTTTGACGAAACCAGGTAGTCAGCTTCTGTGCTCCTCATTGCGTTATACCTTTGAAAAGGACTCCCTTTTTATGAGTTGGAGAACTGTGTTTTTCTCATTAATGAACAATATTTTATTTTTTAAAAAGTTACATTGTCTTCTCATCTTTCAGGCGTACAGTAAAAGTGGGGAAAATACGTTCTAACATTGCATCATCTTGTTGTGAAAATGAAATACATTAAAAATTTAACAGAGATAGTCGCGTATTTGGGGAGTACGGCAATCAAAGGGGTGCCGCAATATGGTCGCGCCCATCCTAGTCTCTACCAGTCCAGACCTCGAAGAGTCCAGGCAATTCGGCTTTGATGTTGCCGCTTCTCTATAAATAGCATACAGCTCGGCCGACAGTTTTAGTTTATTCTCAGCTGTCTGCAAGTGCTCATCAGTGCTACAGTGCGACTTAGTTGCAATGTGGTGTTTTATGCGAAGAACAGTGTTGTGCCGTGACTCTGTAAGTAACAGTTTAGTTCTGTATTTAAGACAGTGCAGTGCCGCGAAGTAAAAGACAGTGCAGTGCCGTCTTTTTGTGTAGTTCAGTGATCGTGAGTGAGGACTGTGTAATCTGAAGAACAGTGAAGCTATCAGTGCATACTGTGAGTAGTAATGAAGATCAATTAACCAAGTGTGTAGTGTATTGTAAATAAATTGTGAAGTGATAATAACTCTGAAGCTTGTGTGTGTTTAATTTTGCAATCCAAAAGAACTCTTATAAACAACGTTTATTACTGATTTTGGTAAAAAAACGTAACAATATAATATGTGAACCCATTAGGGAAAATTGATGTGGCTAGTTACACTCAAGTTGTACTAAAAAGTTTGCCACGCAGGAGGTTCGTAAAGTAAACTGATTTTACTTGTGATCTCACTTCACCACATACAAAACTGACGTGTATACGGGTGATGGGAGTTACTGAGGACTCTGAGAACAAGGAAGTACAAATAGCTTGATTAGTGTTTGAAAAATTACGCAAGATCAATAATTTTAGAACATCATTAGTTTAACAAGATTGGGTCCATAACACCTCTTAATAACGGATATCTTTTGAATTTTCGAACCCCTCCCCCTCTAAACCCCCAAAATTCCTGATTGTTAATGGTAGAAATTGGACCAGTAGGGGGAGGGGGGATTTAGAAAAATCTCTGTTTTTATTATACCTTCTACTTACGAAACTTTTGCATTTTTTTAGTTTTCAGTCTTCAGAAAAACTGCGTTCCTTACTCATGTCACTACTCTGTTATATAATAAACCACTTTATTCAAACCTTAAATACGAAATATTGTTTTCAAGAGACCTTTATTACCCGAGATACATACAAATACGTTCTGTTGATCCCCCGTCTTTAGTTCGTAGATTATTAAATTTTGAGTGATTGAGATAAAAATTGTTCTGATCCATTTTAAATTACAGTACTAGATACAGTAATTAGTTTGAAATAAAATTAATATGTTATATTCAGTTATATTTCAGTATTTTTTCCCCCGGCGAAGAATGTTTCTATTTATCTGTTCAGCTCTTACTGTTTGCATGACTCGTTTCTTTACAAATCAGACGATATTGGTTGGGAGGTAATTAAAAATGGCTGAATGATATCTCATTACCATTTGTATTTTTTCAATTAATATTGACGGTGGTTTTAAGTGCTTGTTACCAGTAGGTAGATTTGCCTATTGTAAAATTGCACTTGGGAAATCTGTTTAGTTTACGCAGCTCCTGCGTGACGAACTTTTGTTTATCAGTCATATGTTATTTTCATTTTACGACCCAGGGTTTTTTTAGCAGATTTCCCATAAGGGAAATCAGCTATTGAGGTCGTACTCATGACGAGATTTTCTTCAAATGTCCATCGATCCTACCCAGGAGACGACGAAAATGAGGATTGTTCAAAATTATATATATATATATATATATATATATATATATATATATATTTATATTTGTCTGTTAACACTCTAGCGGTCGCAATTTTTGTTTAATCGTCACCAAACTCGGTATTTAATCGTTTTGTGTAAAAAGAAAGATCAAGTTCGTTAACGGCTGAAATCGGACCAGTGGTAGGGGGTTTTAGAGGGTGGGATTTTTTAAAATTCGAAATATCTCCGTTACTGTACGTCGGATCGAAACATTGTTTAGAAGCAATCTAATTGCAAATTAAATTTACTATAAATAATGTTATATACATTTATTATCTATCATGAATATTAACCGAGATATTAGCATCTTTATTAAGTGTGTGTGCGGCTATTGTCGGAAGTTTCCGGATTAGTTCGGCTGTTTCCATAACTGTTCGGCTCTCGTGTAACCTAACCTTTCTCCGTCCTTGTCTTCTCAACTTTTACTTTGTGTGATATATGCAAATACGTTCTGTTGATGCCCCCCCCCCATATTCAAGATGGTGTTGTGTTACCGGTATGTAGGTAGATTTCTCTTTTGTAAAACTTCACGTGGGAAATCTGTTTAGTTTACGCAGCCCCTGCCTGACGAA
Organism: Riptortus pedestris; assembly: GCA_019009955.1. Classification (NCBI taxonomy): domain Eukaryota; kingdom Metazoa; phylum Arthropoda; class Insecta; order Hemiptera; family Alydidae; genus Riptortus; species Riptortus pedestris. The sequence continues at coordinate 12,665,775 of CM032231.1, forward strand.
CTTTTTATTATTTATATCATTTCTTTTATTTATTTGTTTAACCGATATATAATGCCTCCATGATGGGATCGCTGGACATGTGAAACGACTCTTAATAATTTCATAATCAATTCACCCTCAATTTCTGATTTCGTTATTCGGGAATGACTAAAATATAATTGCTAAAAATAATGAGTATTTTAAATACCATTAGTGATAAAAATGTTGAGTGAATGAGGATTAAAAATTCTCAATGTACAGGACTATTCGAACAAATCAACAGCTAAAGCTGTCGCTGACGCAGAAAGATATAAGTTCTGAATACAAAATTTAAATGTTTCGTGTTTAATCAAGCTTGGCGTCAATGACGAGTGAATACTAAATATATATATTCATTCTGTACATTACTAATCCAGTCTTATCACCATTCCAAATTGAACCTGTCAGTATTTATAATTTTAGGAACAATTACAGAATTGTAGTTGATATATGAAAATCAGGAATAGAATTGGTACATGATGTCCTCAGCTAAATATAGCTACGGAACTCTTGTCATCAACTGTCTAGGTTGTTTCTAGTTTTGGACTGCCACTCGCCTTCAATCAACTTGATACCCTAGTTTTAAACAATTCTCATCTCATTGTCTTTCATCATAGCAGCCCTGATTATTTTCAGAACTCACTTTAACACTCTCTATAATGAGACGGCTTTTTGAAAATGGCTCACTGACGGATGCGAATTCCCTTAAGGGAAATCAGCTGTTGAGGCCGTACTCACGACGAGATTTTTGAACAGTTCCAGCTAAAGCGAGCAACATTTCAGCTCAAATGACCATCGATCCTACCCAGGAGATAACGAAAATGAGGTCCATGATGTCTTCCACTGAGGTCCAATTAGGTTTCCAACATGTCTTTCTGGACACTTTTTGATCCATGTCAATCATTTAATTTATGTCTCTCTTATTTTACATGGAATACACAATTTAGGGACAACCTAACAGTTTTAATATCCACTCGTATGAGCTAGAAATATGTTTTTAAATACAAAAACGTTTTGACTCCTATTACTCATGTTTGGGAAGGTGCGAAAAAGTTAGCTGACGAGTGCTCGTGATGATTTTTGCACCAAATGTTAGAGGGGCTATCTGAACATCAAAGGGTGTAATGTTTGTAATCACGAAGCCAGCCTTAGGATCAAGAGGAGAGTTTCTAGGGAATACCATAAAGATAACGACTCGAATGGAGCGTTACCTCTCCGACTCCTAGCGTCAACTTTTCCTTACTTTTTGACAATTGCTAAGCTTTCAGTACTGTTTTACCAAACACAAGAGTACACACATACTTATTTCATCCTGTAAGTGTATTAAATATAGGTATTTCGTGAATCTAAGGGGAACGAGTTTCAAGTATTTTTTTTTTGTAAGTATTATTTAATTTTACGTTTAAAATGGTCCAGATAAGTATTCACGTATGTATAATACAGGTGGTGCAGAATGGACTCCCTGATTTGAAGGATGAATTGTGAAATAACAAATAAAGATAACCTCAAAGCGTTTTTATTTCCCAAAACTACATTCAATGGCATTTTATTTTCATTTGGTTTTAAAAATTAGTTCATCCAGGTGACGACCTTGGCGAGTGATGCACATGTTGAGTCGTTCAAAAGAGTTTCCGAAAACTCTTCTCAGCAAATCTTCTGATATTCCAGCGACGACATCTGTAATTGCCTCCTTAAGGGCTTCCAAGGTTGGTCGAACTTTGTAAACCTTAGCTTTGAGATAACTCCAAAGAAAAAAATCACATTGGCTCAAATGCAGGGAGCGAGGGGCCCATGGAACATCGCCACGTAAGATCAGGCGGTCGGGAAACAGTCTTTGCAGGACTTGCCATGAACGAAGGCCGGTATGAGCCGTAGCACCGTCCTGTGGAAACCAAAAGGCTTGTGTGCCATATTGCAGACCATACTCTTCCAATTTAGGTTGAAAAGAGTTCTCTAGCATGTCACAATAACGCTCAGAGGTAACAGTAACAGTTAGACCTTGAGATTCAAAAAAGTAAGGCCCAATTATGCCTATGGACACGGCGCACCAAACTGACACTTTGGAGCTATGAAGAGGTCTTTGGTGGAGTCCAGCGATGAAGCGCATTTTCGCGTAAGATTGTCACCTGGATTAATTAATTTTTAAAACCAAATGAGATGAAAATCCTTTATATTCACTTAGCCAATGAATTAGTAGAATGATAAATTAAATATATGTGACAATTTTCAACTGCTCATTTACTACTTTTCTTTATTTGTGTGTTTAACCCTTGGTCGGGCGCGTGATCTCTGAGATACACAGTTTCTACAGAAATATTTGCAACGCCTCCTAGCAGAGAGTGGTGGTGTAGTGCTTCGAGTTATGTTCTTTATAGGTCTCCCCCTCAAGGTCAGTTGTGTCACTTCGTTCGATGGAGTCGTGTGTTTCACATGTCATTCAGTTTAATCTCCTAGATACCACGCGCCCGATATCGGAAGTTTTTTGAAATCGGTATTTCATAAATATATACATCAATTAAGTTTCTCTTTATTAAATGGAATCATATAAACCTATTTTTCTATTATATTGCTCATACATGAGCTTTCAGAAGAACTTGTACAAGAAAATATTGTAGGACGCAGTGACAACAGTAGACGTTTACCAACCGAACTAAGGACGAAACTTGAAGAGTACAGAGACTCTTTGGACCATACATTGAACTCAAGTACAAAAACAGCATAAAAAAAGTCATTCCGCTACAATGAACAAAATAAAATGATGAAAACCATGCGAAACTAAAAAGAAATGTAGGTTTACTAATTACTCTTGTGAGATTTGCAAAACCAAAATTTGTTTACAACATAGTTCCATGCTTTGTCCTAATTGTAATGCAGCTCTGCAAAAGAAGCCATAATTAAAATGCTATTTTAAAAAAGGATTTGTACATTAAAATTTAGATGATTTTTAATAAGTCTTATCTAAAAGTGATTTCTTGCTACTGATTTTTGAATGAAGTTATATTTACATAATTTGTTTATATTGTTCACAAACTGAAATGAATTATATATAATTAAGACATGAGCATTTAAACAATTTCTTTTGATATTTGTATTTTTTAATTATATCTTAAAAATTATCGTCCACGGTTTTAATAACAATGAATCTATAACCAAATTGATTATTTTATCTACCAAGATTGTTTTTATTATAATACTTGTCAATTTTGAAAATTAATTACTTCTTTCAAACAAATACTTCCTTTGTTATGGTTTCTAATCACGCACTGAACATTTTAGTGCAAAATATATTTTAAATAACTCTATTTCCGTAAAAACGGTTGAGGATGATCTCTGAGATACACGCGTCCGGAGGAGGAATATTTTTGACGCGCCCGACCGATGGTTAATCACAATTAAAGAAAAGTAATAAATTCTGAGCATTTAAATTTTTAGAGAGGACAAATATAATGCCGACAAGAAAAGATTCTATCTGAAAGAATCTATTAAGTAGATGTAAAACAAAAGGCTGTACAGGAAAAACCAGATTCTATTGTACTAAGAGTAAATACCACTTGTGTATTACAAGAAATCTACATGGTTTATACAACTTTACAATGAGTATTTATAATTAATTTAAAATCTCTGTATATATTTATTTTGCAAAGTGTAACACACTGTGTTACGAGATAAAATTATGTAGGTATAATAAAACTCTGAATATCAATTCATTATAAATTCTTCATATGTCAATTCTTTCAAACGGATTTTTTAAATAACTTTTCGACAAATATTTTCAATGCATGAAACCAATAAATAATTATTTCTTATTTTATTTATGAGTTGGATCTGAGAGAGTTAAACTATTTCTTTAAAAAAAATTTCTTTAAATATCCATCGATCGTACCCAGGAGATGACGAAAGTGAGGTCCGTTCAAAATTATATATATATATATATATATATATATATATATATATATATATATATATATATATATATATATATATATAAAATTGTAACCTCTGTCTGTACATTGATTTTTTTCGCGAAATTTCATGATAACTTTTCGTTTCACATGCCATAGACACCATAACTGCAATTTGTTTCTTTGGTGTCTGTTTATTTGTTTGTTTGTTTATTTGTTTGTTACCTTTTCACGCATAAACGGCAGAACCGAATTTTATGAAACTTGGTATGTATATTACTACTAACCCAACTTAGGCTTTACGCTATATTAATATCCTCTGAGACGAACAGGAGTGGGGGTTATAAGGGAAGCAAGAAATTAAAAATAGCGATATTTCGTTTCCTATTGGTTTTTCGGCAAATATAAACATAACAAAAGTTGTTTATTTTGTTATTTAGAGTAACTTTTGTTATATACACTTTTTTCGTATACCGAATTGTAAACGAGAAAGCCCGTCACGCAGGGGCTGCGTAAACTAAGCAGATTTCCCACGTGAAGTTTTACAATAGAGAAATCTGCCTAGTAATAACCTATTCTCACGAGGACGAATAGTTAGTGAAACGGCCACACTAGCGCTAGTGCGCTCAGCGGAAACTCCCGAACATACAATACAAATACAAATATCTCGGTTAATATTAAAGATACAGAATACATGTATAGAACAATATTTATAGTAAATTTAATTTGCAATAAGATTGGTTCTATACAATTTTTTGATCCGACATATGGTAACGGAGATATTTCGAATTTTCGAAAATCCCCCCTCTAAACCCCCCCTCCCACTGGTCCGATTTTAGCCATTAACGAACTTGATCTTCCTTTTTACATAAAACGATTAAATTCCGAGTTTGGTAACGATCAAACAAAAATTGCGACCGCTAGAGCGTTAACAGACAAATATATATATATATATATATATATATATATATATATATATATATATAATTTTGAACGGATCTCATTTTCGTCATCTCCTGGGTAGGATCGATGGACATTTGAAGAAATTTTTGAAACTCGCGTCATGAGTACGACCTCAATAGCTGATTTCCCTTAAGGGAAATCTGCTAATATACGCTAAAACCTATAGCGGAAGCGAACAATTTTATTTGGGGCAGAAGACCCCACCAAAATAAATAAAACTCGGTATGTGTATTAGAACTAACGCTTTCATTATAACAAGCCATACCAACATTTCTAGGGACGGGCAGGAGTGGGGGTTATAAGGGAAGCCAGAAATTATAAATAGCGATATTTCGTTTCCTGTTGGTTTATCGGCAAATATGAACATAACAAAAGTTGTTTATTATATTATTTAGAGTAACTTTTGTTATATACACGATTTTCGTATACCGAATTATAAACGAGATATACGCTAAAACCTACAAAGGAAGAGAACAATTTTATTTGGGACAAAAGACCCAACCGAAATGAATAAAACTCGGTATGTGTATTAGCACTAATGCTTTCATTATAATAAGCCATACCAACATTTCTAGGGACGGGCAGGAGTGGGGGTTGTAAGGGAGGCCTGAAATTAAAAATAGTGGTATTTCGTTTTCTATTAGTTTTTCTGCAAATATGAACATGACAAAAGTTGCTTATTTTGTTATTTAAAGTAACTTTTGTTAAATTCACTTTTGTCGTATAATAAATTATAAAAGAAAAACCAAAGCGGAGGTCTACAATTTCATTGGGCACTAACGATTTAACAGAAATTAACAAAACTCGGTATGTGAATTAGCATTAATACTTCCATGATCATAAGGTATATTACAATTTTTAGGTTCGAACGGGAGTGGGGGTTATAAGGGAGGCCTGAAATAAAAATTCGCGATATTTCATTTTCTATTTGTTTTTCGTCAAACGTGCACATAACAATAGCTGTTTACTTTGGTATTTAGAGTAACTTTTGTTTTATACAATTTTTTGTATAACAGTGTAAAACAAAGTAATTTGCGTAGAAATATTGATATGCTCAACAATTTTTTCCAATTCGAACAACCAGGTAGGTACCTCACCTGTACGGGTATAAATGATTTCAAATCTATGTTAATATTTTATCCTTAATAATTCAAATCTATGTTATTTTTTATCGTCAGTAACAGATTGCACCACGTGAAGTTTACTGCCCCCCCCCTTCTCTTCACCTAAACATTAATTCATGAGAAATGCCGGTTTTCCCTATGTGTATTTAATACTTTATTTAATTAGAACCTGAAAAATATTTGAACAAACAGTTTTAGTATTGTGAAGAAAATGTAATCTGATTTGTTCATATAATTTAAGGTATTACATGATTCATATCCTAAATGAGTTGGCAGCACTGAGCATAGGTAGGTGTCAAGCTACTTCCTTTGTACTATCAGTTCTGCCGCTTCCCCGCCGACCTCATATTGGTTTATGTTTACATGTTAATTGATGCTTATAGCAATGTAGTGTTATACTCAGGAATGTGAATTTGTTTAATCTACAAATCTAAAACAGCTGTCACCATTAAGCTTTGTACCGCATCAAGGGAAAGTTACTTTTATTCATACATGGTTTCGAAAACAGAATACTTTCTACGATTATAAATTATATGTTCATTACTTTATAAAAAAGAAAAAAAAAACTACATGCACAGGAGACGGGAAATAAAAAAATATTGAGGAGAGCGAAACCTTGCATAACAAATAATTTAATTATTTACAAATCCACAGCAACGACGGGTATGAAACCTAAAGACTGTGACGGGGAAATGTCTAAATATTGTGGAAAGTAAAGCCTTGCCAAAAAATACCATCTTCATTCAGGCTCAAATGAATTCCCGGGCGGAGCCGGGTACCTTAGCTAGTATATATATATATATATATATATATATATATATATATATATATATATATATATATATGTCTGCTAAGCCTCTAGTTTTTGTTTGATAGTAACCAAACTCAATATTTATGTTAAAAGAAAGATCATGTTCGATAATGGCTGAAATCGGACCAGTGGGAGTGGGGAGTTTAGAGGTGGATATATATATATATATGTATATATAATTGTAACCTCTGTCTGTACATTGATTTTTTTGCCGAAATTTCACGATACTTTTTCGTTTCACATGTCATAGACACCATAACTGGATTTTGTTTCTTTTGTGTGTGTTTGTTTGTTACCTTTTCACGCATAAACGACTAAACCGAATTTTATGAAACTTGGTATGTATATTACTACCAACCGGACTTAGACTTTAGGCTATACTAATTTTGTCTGAGACGAACAGGAGAGGGGGGGGTTGTAAGGGAGGCCAACATTAAAATAGCGATATTTCGTTTCCTATTGGTTTCTCGGCAAATATGAACATAACAAAGGTGTTTATTTTGTTATTTAGAGTAACTTATGTTATATACATTTTTGTCATATATTGAAGTATAAACGAGATATACGCTAAAACCTTTACCGGGAGTGAACAATTTTATTTGTCACAGAAGACTCAACCAAACTAAATAAAACTCGGTTGTGTATTAGCACTAACGCCTTCATTATAACAAGTCATACCAACATTTCTAGGGACGGGCAGGAGTGGGGGTTGTAAGGAGGCCTGAATTTAAAAATAGTGGTATTATTAAGACCAGCGGAAGGTTATTAAAATTGACTGAAAGATTTCTCATTACCGTTTGTATTTATTATGCTAATATTTACCGTGGTGTCGTGATACCAGTATTTAGATGTATCCATTGATTGACTTCACGAGGGAAATCTTCTTTATTTACCCAGTCCCTGCGTGACGGACTTTTTTATGTAGTAAGTGGTCAACTTCCCCGGTATCCAAGGAGGATTTGAAATGGGTTGCCCCCAGTAGACTGACTTAAATGTATAATAATGTTAAATAGCTCCAAGAGGGAAATCTTCTTAGTTTACGCGACCCCTGCGTGACGGATTTTCTCATTATTTATGGAAGTTTGACTTTGGTTTCAAACATTCCAACCGATAGCTTCCAAGTTGCGGACCTCCAATCGACTCTGGGTATTGTCCTGGTTGATGATTACTCCACAACGGCCTCAAAAGCAGGCCGTCAAAATTCCACAAACTATAGCACAATGCTATCTTCGGATCGGGCTGCCTCCCCGAAGAGGACTATCTATCGAATTTTATATAACTTAATTAAGATTAAGTGGAGAGTAAACTTTCCTAGCCTAACTTTACCAAGATAGTCCATTAAACTAATGGTATGAAAATGCGCTGCCTGTTTAGGATAATTAAAAAAAAAAAAATGTATTACTGCACTCACGGAATTACTGCTCCCAGACAGGATGGAGCAGAGGAAATGCATGTTTTTCACTATTGAATGACTGGGACACGGTTTGATATAAATAATAAAAACAGGCATTAAGTGAAGATTTTTTAATGCAGTTTTTAAATATATTCAAACTTTAATTAGGTTCTAAAAATAATGCCAGTAGATGAAATATGAATAATTAACTACGAGAATATATATCCGAGTTAATTCCGCCGAAATTAGCTATGTATTTCTAAATAAAATTGGTTTTTGGCAATGTAAAATATAAAGTTGCTCAGAGTAGGTGGGAGCTTCAAGGCTTGGATACAAGTTAAAAAATAACCCGTATGGGTTGTTGGGTACGAACCCAAAAAAACAAATAAAGAAATAACATTTTGCATTTAACATGACAGATGTAGCTTACTTCATATAAAAGCTAAATCTAGCTAGTAAATATCATGCTATATCAAAAAACGTTTTGTACGAAGGACCTATTTATAAACAAGACCACCTCTTTTTAAGTGTATGACCCGCACGCCTACCCACCCCGCATTATATATCGAATGTGTGTGTGTTTTATATGTGTGTGTATATATATGGTGTTGTTGTTTTTTTAGGAGGTTTGGTCAATGTTGGTGAAAGAAACTTCTCAGTTTATGCCGATATTTCGAGAATTTTATTTTCTCTTCTTTAGGGGTGTAAAAATGCAGTTGCTACTTTATATTATAAACTATATTACAATTATTATTCTAGCTATTATATTCTGTTGGAAATATTGTTATGTTTTATTACAATTATTGTTATATTATATTAAAGCTATATTCGTGTTATATGAAAGTTATTATGTTATTGCTATTTTATTATGATACAACTGTTATTGTTATGTGTTATTACAATTATTGTCATATTTTGTTAAAGCTATTAGGTTATTGTTAAATATATTTATATATATATATATATATATATATATATATATATTAACCTAACACATAACAATAGTTCCAACATAATATAATAGCTAGAATAATAATTATAATATAGATCAACTAACATAAGACAATATACTGTTGATTTACAAAAACATAAGGCTGTGGCCCTGCTCAATGTAAATAAACCCGGGAAGGTTACTGTAACCAGTAACTCTAGTGCAATATGTATAGTAATTTTTAAGTATCTTTAGTCTTGGTAAGTAAAAATAGCATAAACACCTCCTGTTTCACTCTAATTTAACAACAATGAGCAATTATTATAAAGTAGCAACTGCATTTTTACAGCCCTGAAGAGAAAATACAATTCTCGAAATATCTACTAAGAAGTTTCTTTCACCAACATTGACCAAACCTCCAAAAGAAAAAAAAAAACACCATATATAAATATAACCTGTATATTAATTTCTCATACTTTCAAAAACTTTCTTTTCTTTTTCTTAAAATAAAAAAAAAAAAACTGAATTCATAAAAATTGTCTAGATATTAACCTCCAGAGAATAAAGATTAATATAACATTGACAAATCAATTCCACTTAATCACTGACCTTTAGGCACATAAACGAAATAGACGTATAGTAATGAAATTTTGAAAAATAATTTTAAATTTTGATGGCAAAAATTAAATAATTGGCGGTGCTGGTTTAGCAAGTAGATGGTGGACATAAAATTGAGGTACGGATATAATAAAAATAGATGTATTACGTAAAAAAAGAAATTGAAATTGTGGTGTTAGATAGAAAGGAACACATTTATAAAGGAGCTATGGTGCCTTGGGGAATTACATAAAACAGATGTTTTAAAGATAGAATGGAGTTTTTTATTCATTGACACAGTATAGCTGCATTTTCCAGCTATATTTATATATATATATATATATATATATATATATATATATATATATATATATATATATACTAGCTCAGATACCCGGCTCCGCTCGGGAATTCATTTGAGACTGAATGGTGATGGTATTTTTTTGGCAAGGCTTTACTTAGCATAATACTTTGACATTTACCCGTCCCAGTGTTTAGGGTTAATACCCGTCGTTTCTGTGGATTTGTTAATAATAAAATTAATTTTTTATGTAAGAATTCACTGTCCCACATATTGTCATATTTCCCATTTCCTGTGCATTATGCATAGATTTCATTTATCAAGGACAAAATATTAACATACATTTGAATTAATTTTTCCAGGTGAGGTACCTGGTAGTTCATATTGAAAAGAATTGTTGAGCAAATTTTTCTAAATAACAAAATAAACACATTGCACATGCACATTTTGCAATGTGCATATTTACCGAAACACCAATAGGAATCGAAATATCGAAATTTTTTATTTCTGTCCTCCCTTATAACCCCCACTCCTGTTCGTCTCAGAGAATTTTAACATAGCCTAGAGTCTAAGTTGGGATAGTAATAATATACATACCAAGTTTCATAAAATTATGTTCGGCCGTTTATGCGTGAAAAGGTAACAAAAAACACACACCAAGAAATGTGAAACGAAAAGTTATCATGAAATTTCGAGAAAAAAAACACTGTACAGACAGAGTTTACAACTTTATATATATATATATATATATATATATATATATATATATATATATATATATATTATAATGAAAGGTTAATTAAATTATTATTATTTAAATTTAATCTATTTACCGGCTACTTCTCAGGGTCATATATTGCACGGCAAGCATTATCGTTTCCACCATCTCTGCTATAAGAGCTAATTTATCTATTTAATCAGAGATATAGCACAATTAGACTAGATAATTAAAGAAACACTTACTCTCTCTTTGCATCTTGGGAGTCGACTGCTGTTCCTATCCCACGAGATTGACCCTTGGACTCACAGGGGTCCGCTCTCCTCCCTTGACAGGTGCTGCTACCTCGTTTAAAGCCTAGTACTAGTCACTCTGATCTCATAGGTATAGAGAGACCGCGGAGAACCACAGGCTCGACCGTTACATATGCCCCCCAGAGAGAAAAAAAAATTATATTTTATATTATTTTTTTTTTTATTTTTTATTTTTTTTTATTTTTTATTGTGACAATAAATATATTATATATTTGTATTTATTTTAATATTACTATTTTTTATAACAATAAATATATTATATATTTTTATTTATTTTAATATTACTAAATTTTTTTTATTTTTTTTTTTATTTTTAACAATAAATATATATTTTTATTTATTTTAATATTACTAAATTTTTTTTATTTTTTTTATTTTTAGCAATAAATATATTATATATTTTTATTTATTTTAATATTACTAATTTTTTTTTTTATTTTTTTTTTATAACAATAAATATTTTATATATTTCTATATTACTAATTTAATTTTTTTTAACAATAAGTCTATTATATAGATTTTTATGATTATTTACAGTATTAAATATATATATATATATATATTTTTTTTTTTTTTTTTTTTTTTTTTTTTTTTTTTTTTTTTTTTTTATAATTTCTATTTTCAAATCTCCCATTACCTCTTCCAAAATTTTTGTTGAGTGTTTTGTAATTTGAATTCCCACTACTATTATAAAATTGTCGGGAAACATTATCCGGGTTTCTTGGAAGAAAGCTATTACTAGGGGGGAGATGACTATGTCTCCTGTTATAACCTGGTGGCCTACTCCATGAATTTCGATCCCTATTCTCTATCAAAAATTCTCTTTGTCTATTTCTTACTCTATTTGGGTTGTTTCCCTCATTCTCACGATTTTCTTCTCCATCCGTTCCCCTCATGATATCCTGAGCTGGTAATTTTTGTAAAAGGTCAAGAAATTTCTCTTTATTACTGATTTGGCCGACCCCCAAGATACATTGTATTTGCCATGGGAAGTGATTTATTATGCATTTTATTTGATAAGACTCGGGAAAAGGTGGATTAAGATATTTACAGTCTTTAAATAATTTCCTGGCATAATCATACATAGTTAAATTTTCTCCTGGGCGATATTTCCCATTGGTAATTTGATTTCTACATTCATCCTGCCTATCTTCTTCCCAATATTTATTTAAAAATCTTTCTTTAAAACGAATGAAATTTCTAATAAATTCCTTTTCAATCAGCCACCAAGTTCTGGGAACTCCCCTCATGCACTCCGAAATAATTAACTCTTGTTTTCCCCATGTATCTACTCCATACATGTTAAAATAATTTTCTAATTCAGACAGAAAGTCAGTAGGGCTCTCCTGTCGACTATCACTAAATTTAGGACATCTCGCTTCAGGATTGTCTCTAATTTCTTTATAGTTGGGCAAATGACCTATCTGAACTTTTTTTAATTCTTGCCGGATATTTTCCATTTCATCAGCTATACCTCCTATTTTGAAATCTGTCTCTAATAAATTCTCTATTTGTATTAACGATCTATCTTCAATTATTTGTTTATTTTCGTGAGTAATTTTCTGAATATTTAGATTTATTTGGTCATTTATCTTCCCTTGAATAATCTTTTCATGCTCAATTTCCCCTTTTAATTCATTCCGAATTAAGTTCTTCTGTTGATGGCATTCTTGTCGGGTTTCTATTATTTTGGCATCCATTTTATCCATTAATTCCGTTTTTAGTAGTTCTCTAGTCTGAACGGTTTCTTTTTTTAAATTTTCTGTTTCACCTGCTAACCTATTCTCTAAAGATTTTAAGTTTATTTCATTTTCGTTTTTAAGATTATTTATCTCATTCAGAAATTCTTTTCTCACGTTTGATACATCTACTCGAGTTTGTTCGATATCTATTTTCAATGATTCAATACTATTTCTAACTTCTTGTTTAAATTCTTCTAGTTTGTTATTATTTTCTTCTAGTTTATTATTATTTTGTTCTAGTTTGTTATTATTTTCTACTAGTTTATTATTATTTTGTTCTAGTTTGTTATTATTTTCTTTGTTTTATGCTGAAAATGTAATGTGAAACTTTGTAACACCCGTAAAAGGCCCCTGTTTTCTTGAATGAATGGAAGGTATAATGATATTTTTGACGGATTTATATTTTGTTTATAATGTACTTATTTTTTATTTACAACACGTTTCTTTTATGACATAATAAATTATTTAATTACATTTTTAGAAACTATTTCAGTTTATTAACATAACTTACAGACACCACCATTGATTTACGGTGATTGGCCAGAGTGTACTTAAAGACACTACTAAGGTTTTAGGGTAACTGGCCAAGGTGTACTTAAAGACACCATGTAATATTTTTGTTCAGAAAAAAAAAATTAAGTAAAACCTTATATATTCTATTTATTAGGAACGCAAATAATGTGTCATTAAGAAAAAATTTCATTTCAAGTCACTTTTTGAGTTCCTGGCCAATTAACCCTCCGTCGGGCGCGTGATCTCTCAGATACACAGTTTCTATAGAAATATTTGCCACTCCTCCTAGCAGAGAGTGGTGGTGTAGTGCTTCGAGTTATGTTCTATATACGTCTCCCCCTCAAGGTCAGTTGTGTCACTTTGTTCGATGGAGTCGTGTGTTTCACCTGTCATTCAGTTGTATCTCCTAGATACCACGCGCCCGATCTCGTTAGTTTTTTTGAAATCTGTATTTTATAAATATATAGATCAATTAAGTTTCTCTTTATTAAACGGAATCATATAAACCTATTTTTCTAATAAATGAGCTTTCAAAAGAACTTGTACAATAAAATATTGTACGATGCAGTGACTACTGTAGACGTTTACCAACCGAACTAAGGACGAAACTTGAAGAGTACAGAGACTCATTGGACCATACATTGAACTCAAGAACAAAATAGCATAAAAAAAGTCATTCCGCTACAATGAACAAAAGAAAATGATGTGAACCATGCGAAACTAAAAAGAAATGTAGGTTTACTAATTACTCTTGTGAGATTTGCAAAACCAAAATTTGTTTACAACATAGTTCCATGCTTTGTCCTAATTGAAATGCAGCTCTGCAAAAGAAATAATAATTAAACTGCTATTTTTAAAAGGATTGGTGCATTAAAATTTAGATAATTTTTAATAAGTATTATCTAAAAGTGATTTCGTGCTACTTATTTTTGAATGAAGTTATATTTAGATAATTTGTTTATATTGTTCACAAACTGAAATGAATTATGTATGATTAAGACATGTGCATTTAAGCAATTTCGTTTGATCTTTGTATTTTTTAATTATATTTTAAAAATCATCTTTCACGGTTTCAATAATAATGAATCTATAACCAACTTGATTATTTTATGAACCAAGATTTTTTTTTATTATAATACTTATAAATTTTGAAAATTATTTACTTCTTTCAAACAAATACTTCCTCTGTTATGGTTTCTAATCACACAGTGCACATTTTAGTGCAAAATATATATTAAAAAATTGTATTTCCGTAAAAACGGTTGAGGTTGTATCTCTGAGATACACGCGCCCGACGACGGAAGATTCTTGACGCGCCCGACCGAGGGTTAAGGGTTAATCTCACATGGTAATCCTAGAGTGGCGAGTTCGATTCCCGCCTTGGCAATAGGAATTTATTTAGTGACGAAATTCAATAAATAAAATCCTTAGTCCCGCCCTGGCTAGAAAAAGGTGGTAACCTCTAGATAACCCGCCCCAATTAGCCTTAGTTGCAAAAAATGGACGTTAATAAATAATTTAATTTTATCCTTCGGTTGACTATATATTGAATATTTCCAATCATTGTGACAGGAAATTGTTAAGGTAAAATGCGTTTTGATCTTCTTTTAAGACCTGTTTTGCATTTTTAGGAATGATGAAGTTACGGTTGAGCTGCTGTTCATGAAAAGTTTTAATAAATTGCATTATAAAAATTTGACGATGAATTACTTCCACGCAGAACTTTGTTTCCAATTTCCGGTTGGGAAAAGTTTATCTCAGAACTACTTTGAATACCACATTCAATTACGAACCCCCCTTTGTATTTATTTATTTGCATCCAAATTAGTTTTCCGCTTATATCGAGGTAATAACTTTTTTTTTTCTTCCCAGGGTTCTTAAAATATGATTACATTTTCTATTAAAAAAATATTTATTTATTGGAAGTTTGTTTAAGTTAATTTATCATTTATATTCATTTGAGTTCAGTTTTGACATTTGGGCCCTACAATTTGGTAACTCCTGCTATAGGTTTTAATATATATTTTATTTATACTTGGCTATACGCCAAAGGCCATATATTAAAAGTTGTATTAAATATTAACACCACAACGTTTTTTATGGGCCCATTTGACAAGTCCGTCACGCAGGGGCTGCGTAAACTTTTCAGATTTCCCTAGTGAAGTTTTACAATAGATAAATCAGTCACAGATGATAAGTCATAGATAAATTGTGGTAACACAACGCCACCGTGAATATTAAGTGAATAAATACAAACGGTAATAAGAAATCATCCACTAAATAACAACAGAGATAATTCGAATTTTTGAAATTCCCGTCTAAACACCCCTCTTCCTTGTCGGATTTTAACAGTCAACGAACTCGGTCTTTAATTTTACATAAAGCACTTAAAAATCGAGTTTTGTTACGATTAGAACAATCAGCTAGAGCATTAACACACATATATATCTGTATGTATATATATATATATATATATATATATATATATATATATATATATTTAGAGAAAGAGAGAGAGACTGAGGTGGAGTGGGGGTTTACTAAAAGCTGAAAACTAAAAAAAATGCGAACATCTCGGTTAATGATTAAGATAAAAGAGAAAAATGTACATAACAACATTTATTGTAAATTATATCACTATAAGGGGGGCTTAGGTTAGCCATGTGAGTTAAGAAATTTGTTAGAATGTCAACCCGCAAACCTTGAGTGGCAAGTTCAATTCCCGCCTGGGCAATTAGAATTTATTTAATGACTAGCTAAGGTCCCCGGTCTCGCTCGGGAAATCATTAGAGGTAGAATGATGACGGTATTTTATTTGGCAAGGATTATATGTGCACAATATTTTTACAATTCCCCAACTTCGTATTTAGGTCATATATTTAAATATTTGGCAACTAAGGAGAATATTAAAAAAAATAATAATATTTGTTGATCAACCTGTCTGATCGTGTACGATATTCCTTAAGGGAAATCAGCTATTGAGGTCGTACTCATGACGCGATTTTCGAAAAATGTCTTCAAATTTCCATCGATCCTACTCAAGAAATGACGAAAAATGAGGTCCGTTCAAAATTATATATATATATACTAGCTCAGATACCCGGTTCCGCCCGGGAATTCGTGAGGCTGAATGGTGATGGTATTATTTTGGCAAGGCTTACTTTGCACAATATTTTGACATTTACCCGTCACAAAGTTTAGGGTTTATACCCGTTGTTGCTGTGGATTTGTTAATAATAAAATTAATTTTTTATGTAAGACTTCACTGTCCTCCATATTGTCATATCTCCCGTCTCCTGTGAATTATGCCTAGATTTCAGTTATTATTTGATTATTCAGGCTGGTTGGCCTGTTTGTTTACAATTCAGCCTTTTTCCGGTGTAGAGATTATTAACTTGT
>CM032231.1:12687500-12840000 GCA_019009955.1 Riptortus pedestris
TGGACAGTTCTGGGAGTGGACCCCTGACTGGTGAGAGGTTGCCATCCAATATCCCATAGAAGGCCTAAGACATCCAGTCCCACCATTCGTACGGACCACACAAAAACCCTCAAGAGACAAACTTCCTGTCAAACCTTCTGGACGCTGATAAGTTTTTCTACCACAGTTATATTTTATTTGAACATTTTTTTTTCGTTCAAATATAAAGAAATGGCTGTCTTTATGCTTAATTATCAGATTCCTCTTAAGGGAAAACAGATATTTAGATTCTGATTTTGATTTTAGAACAGTTTCCTCAAATTTCCATCGATCCAACACAGGAAATGAGGGAAATGAGGTCCGTTCAAAACTATATGTATAATTTATATTGAAAATATAAAATATCTCCATTTTTATTCGGATCGAAATATTTTATAGAATTAATATTATTACATATTTAATGTTCTACAAATATTATTTTAACCATTTATATATTATCTGTATCATGAATTTAACCGCGATATTTGGGTTTCAAAATTTTCGGCTTTCAGTAAACCCCCACTCCTATGCATGTCATATTAACGATAATCAGTTATATTATGGATCACTTTATTTCATGCCTAAATACTAAATAATGTTCTCATTGAACATTTTACTTTTTTGAGATAAGTGCAAATACTTGAATCACGGGAAATCTGCTTAGTTAACGCAGCCCCTGCGTGACGGACTTATTTCTTATCAAATAGTAATTTACTGTTGACTAGAATCCCCGCTGAGAACAATTTAGGCAGAACATAATTGCTGCAATAGCTAAAACCACTTAGAAATTATATGGATGAGAACAACTCTGGGGAGCAATGAATAATAAAAAAACATTCCTGGGAGCAGAGTATTTCAGCGGAATATCTTGATTGCTTGCTGAAAAACTGGCCAATTAGATTTTTGCCTTCCTTTCATAAAATATTAATGCAATAGAACACAACCCGATGAAGTGCAAGATGTATTGTATGTGTAAGACAAAATAAATAAAAAAAGGTTTAAAAGGATTACAACTGTTAATGGATGCTGTTCTGATAGTTTTTACGAATAAATAGACAATATGTTGTGTGATGAGATCACAAGTTTGCTATAACAACACGTGGGAAATCTGCTTAGTTCACGCAGCCCCTGACGGGTTTTTAAGTTACTTCCTTTATTTTTCATGACATTAGGAGAAACACACCATTCCTGGAATGTTTTCTTGAGGTAGGTAACCTATCTCAGAGATTATTATATTCCATAAAAGACAAATTACCATTGCTCGGTAGAGGCAGCGTCAAATGATCGGTGAACTGAAAGGAAGGATTTCTTGAATGTTTTCTATGTAAAAATGTAGTCGAATTTTGAGGTGACTGCTCATGGAAGGGTGAGAGTCGGAAAGCTCTCGGTGGGCCAGGGAAGTATCGGTGGAGATTTGAAGAAATAAATCGCAACAAATGCTCCTTATATCAAACTTCAATTGCTGATTTCTCAAATACTCTCTTCAGGATGAGTAAAATTACAGTAGTGAACAAGTAAAACTAAATCTCTGGATTGTTGATAATCCCAAATGGATCATTGAAAAAAAAAAAAAAAAGGAAAAGTCTCTCCTTATATTGTGAACACATAAATGTTGCATGAGGGTGGGCCAGACAATTATAGTTGAAAGGCCATTGGTCCAGTGAGTTGGAGATCTGAAGTCGGGTCACGTGCCTCTGAAGTCCTATTGGTCGGAATTAAGTCCCTATTGGTCTCTGGACCAACACTTCTAGGGGCTTTATTCCCTTAATCAAATGCCGCTTCTATGCCCCGAGCACAGCTGTTTGTATGGATCGCTAGGTCCTACGTACTGCAGTCGTTGGTCAACACTATTGGCTCTATGATCACTAATAAATTATATGAAAGCCCGTCACAAAGGGGGTGCGTAAACTAAGCAGATTTCCCGCATGAAGTTTTACAATAGATAAATCAACATACTGGTCTCCATTCTAGATGTGAACATGACGTTTTACAGTCATATGAACTTTAAGTATAGAAGTGATTTTCCTAGTTTAAGAGTAACTGTTTTGTTGTGTCTATGTGTGTGTTATGTTTTATTTTACTTTTTATTTACTAGTTGATTAGAATATGTTAGTGCTGAATATAGTTTGATTTAGTAACTAATTTCTTGATAGCCCTGGGGCGTAGCTGGGCATTGTGCCCAGGAAACAATGAGTAATTATTTTTATTTAGACTGCAATTGTTTTGTTTTTCTTTTCGTTAATTCTCAAATACACTGTGTATATATACAATTTTCCAAATCGGAAGGATCGATTTTTTTTCTTATATTATGCCATGGTCTAAGATCAGACTAAACTCCAGGATCCCGTAAGGAAAATATCCTAATAAGAAATCAACGCCTAGAACAGAAAGAAAGCCATGAATAAAATATGGCACAGAAGAAGGAACTTTAAATTCATTCAGATGAATAATAATCCTTAATGAAATTAGCAACTGAGGATCTTTAAGATAGTCGGCGCTGCGTGGTACTTTGAAAGCCAAATTCTATCCTTTCTGATAGTCGCAGAGTCCTGTTGGCTTTTAGTATAAAATTCCATCAGGCGGAAGCTGCGTAAACTAAACAGATTTCCCAAGTGCTGGCATAACACAATTGTCATCTCATCTCAACACGTATCCTCTATTTATATGTAAAAAAAACGGATGAGTAGAAAGGGGGGGGACCTTTACAAATATTTAGAACCTTTTATGAGTGATTGAGTAACAGACAGACAGATGTGAATTTATATTTTAATGCCATTGTTTTAGAATGTTGAGGTGGTTGTTATTGAGTAACGTCCACTTTAAAACTAATCGGGACGGATTATCTACAGGTAACTACCTCATTTCCAAGAGGGTGGGATTAAGGGAATAATTTAGTGAGATCGTCTCTAAGAAAATTCCTATTGCCCACGCGGGACTCCGCGACTTTAAGTTTGCCGAGTGGATTGGACGTCTTAAATCGCAAAACCCCCTTGAAAATTAAGTAGTAATAAAACAATATCAACAATTTTTAATGACTAAAAAATGAATAATTCTGTTCACAACCATACTAACTACATATTTCTGTAGAGATTCACAATGTTATGGCATATACTAAATAAGGAGTTTTTAATAATTTGGTTCTGCTTTTAATTGGAACAATGCCTAGTATTATTTTACATGAAAACGCCTACATTTTGCAAATTTATTAATATCTTTGTACAATAATAGATTCAGGTTGTGTTGTCAACGGTAAAACTCAAACCTTTTGGATAATTTTGTTTGAGCGTTTTATTTTTATATATTAAAGCAGTTTTTCAATGCTTTTAGATAGACCAGAAAAACATCTATTAACACTTGTAATCCTTTTAAACCTTTTTTTTTTATTTCATTTGTCTTAACATACAATACATGTTGCACTTCATCAGGTTGTGTTCTATTGCATTAGTATTTTATGTTTGGAAGGCAAAAAGCTAATTGGCCAGTTTTTCAGCAAGCAATCAAGATATTCCGCTGAAATACTCTGCTCCCAGGAATGTTTTTTTATTATTCATTGCTCCCCAGAGTTGTTCTCATCCGTATAATTTCTAAGTGGTTTTAGCTATTGCAGCAATTATGTTCTGCCTAAATTGTTCTCAGCGGGGATTCTAGTCAACAGTAAATTACTATTTGATAAGAAATAAGTCCGTCACGCAGGGGCTGCGTTAACTAAGTAGATTTCCCGTGCTTCAAGTATTTGCACTTATCTCAAAAAGGTAAAAGTCCAATGAGAATATTATTTAGTATTTAGGCATGAAATAAAGTGCTTCATAATATAACTGATTATCGTTAATATGACATGCATAGGAGTGGGGGTTTACTGAAAGCCGAAAATTTTGAAACCCAAAAATCTCGGTTAATAATTAGGATAGAGAATAAAATTTAAATAACAATATTTATAGTACTTTAAATTTGCAATATGATTGATTTTATACAATTTTTCGATGGTACGATTTCAGCCATTGTCGAATTCGACGTATGAAACGTTTATATATCGAGGTTGGTTGAGAAGAATAAGAATTTCGACCACTAGAGCGGTAACAGACAGGTATATATATATATATATATATATATATATATATATATATATATAATTTTGAACGATATCCCACGTGCATGCATAGTACTCATTTCATCTCACCAAATATTCTCAATTTCCTAATAAAATGTGATCAGAACATGTAGGCGGTCAATAAAATTTTAATTGACGACGTCACTAACCAACCAATTTGAACTTATAACTCATGTAGTAAAGGTCTGTTGTAAATCATATTTAACACTTAGAATTGAACATCCGTCTGGCAGACGGGTATAGCTTTTCTTTAGTCCGGTCGTGGTGCTCTAATCGGTCGTAAAAAGCTGGGGGCCTAAGGGAGTCTTCAGTTGTCACCCCGGAGTGGAGTCGAGCAGTTCAAGTGCTGATACGACCTGAGTCACCTTGACAGGAGACGTTTTGCTGTGAACCACCCCGTCCCACAGACTGGTGTTCCTCTAAGAGCTAAGTCTCTCCTCCGTCCTACAGACGGATGTTCCTCTATGTGCATATTTTATTCATTGCCGATTCAGTAGGCCTCACGGAAATGGAGAAAAAAATATCAAAAGCCTACACAAGCTATTATCCGGCTTACACAATCAATCAGAAACACGCATAGAAACATAACGTGCGATAATTGGTTTACCTCTATTGAGGCAGCTGAATGGTTGTGGAAGAACGGCTTGACCATCGTTGGCACCCTGAAGGCCAACAAACCGCAGATACTCCCACAGTTTTTGCCGAATAATAGACGAGACGTTGGCTCAGCGGCTTATGGTTTCACCCCGGAGTTCACCCTTGTGTCCTATGCTCCAAAAAACAAGAAGGCCGTGATCCTGCTTTCATCACTTAAAGCACCAAAGTACTCCAACTCCAGGAACCTGAGTCAGCAGCTACTTATCTAGTATATATACTCCTGCCTCTTCCCTTCCCAGTCACTTGTCTCCCGACTCCCGTCTGATGCACTTGTATTAACTATTATTGTCTTTGTAATCGTTTGTGTTTTACCAAATAAAGTTTTTTTTTGAAGTTATCCGTGAGTGAAACTTTAATTGGCGCCCGAACTTAGGGACTTCCGCACTGCCGAAAGTAAAAAGTTAAGTTCAGTGAAGTACACCGGAACCGCTTTTGAAAAGAAGGAAGTCAAGAGGATCCGAAGAAATAATAACAGGCTCCAGACTCCCTCAGCGGCAGGATCACTCCAGTGCTCAACCCAGCGGATCAACCCGAAAATCAACACCACGACTTCAAGAAATTACTTTTGAGGTAGACACTAGACAATTACAATTTTATGTTTTAGAATAAGCATTTTTCTTTTATTATACTTATTACTAATATTTTAATTATAAGATTTATAATTAATGCCAGCATCTTTACAAGACAGACTAAACCAATTAAGACTTACTAACACTAACGAAACGCAAGAACACTCATCTACCAACACAATGGCATACTCTATGACCAAAGATGACTATGAACATATCCCCCAGTTTGATGGTAACCAAGACGATTTAATATTTTTTACAAAAGCTGTTCAAGAAGTTTACGATTCTGTGTGTAAAACTGATAACCCATGCCACACCCAAAATCATGCACGCTTATTAACCAAAATTAAAGCAAGACTTACAGGAAATGCCCGCCACTGTTTATTAACTAATAACTTTAATGACATACCCACTTTACTAAAATACTTAAAATCTTCCTTCAAAGACTCGCGAACAGTAGAACAATTAACAATGGACTTAATAAAAATTAGGCCATATGCTAGGGAACACCCAATGGACTTTATTAACAGAGTAGCGAAAGTAAGAGCCCTAATCTATTCCAGAGTTCATATGGAAGACACTATTACAGACAAAGACTCATACATAAAAACCAAAGATTTAGAAATTCTTTATTATATAAAATCAAACCTACACCCAAATCTTTGCGACTTCCTTAGCCACATAAAAACAGACACATTAGATGACATACGGCACGCAATACAAAACGAAGCATCGCATATTGTAGAAAGACTCTACGGAACACACAATTTTGGTGAACAAAGGCATAAACCACCTAGGTTCCAAAATTTCAGACAACAACCACAACCACAACATTACACTCACCCTAGACGCTACCAAAATCACTTTTACGAGCCACAATGGGACCGCCAAAACAAGCAACCCCAATACAACCCGCAGAGAGACAGAACATACCAAAATTCCCAAAATTGGGAAAGACACGACATACCTAATTACCAGTTTTCCAGACCACAATGGGACAGACAAGACCCTCCCCAATACGTAGCCCAACATGACATTCCACATCGAGAATATCACCCCACGTACGTCCCCTTACACAATCAACAATGGGACAAACAAAAACAGGACAATTTTTTTAATAACAAAAAAGAATCCCAAAACACCGTGTCAATGAGGACTGTCCGATCTAATAGCCAACCCCTTCACCATGTTGAAGACGACAGAATACAAAAACTAGAGACACAAATGACAACGCTTCTAGACAAATTCAATACTTTTTTAGACATCGGCAACCACCCACCTGCCCCGAATATTCCCTAATGCTAACTGAAAACCTACCTCACTTTAATGATAAAATAGGACAGACATGGCTCTTGGACACAGGCTCATCAAAAAATTTTATTACCCCTAATTCCTTACCCGAGGGAATCAAAACGAAGTCGGAAGAATTTTTTGTAAAAACTCCAGCTGGACGCGAAAAAGTCACTTCTGCTGTAGAGCTAGACATTGCTCCATTGCTTGGGTTGCACGAAAAATTGACAGAAACATTTTATATATTACCATTTAGCGATAAGTATCAATTATTACTAGGTTATGATAGCATGAAAAAATTAAATTGCCAAATAAACTGTGCAAATAGTGAAATAAAAATTCTTAATACATTAATTATAAAAAATGGTCATATAACAGAAGAATTGAATTATATAGAAACGGAAAAATTAAAAAATCTTGTGCGAACAGATCATTTAGAAAAGGACATTCGTAACAAACTTTTCCACCTAATCCTAAAATATAAAAATATAATTAACAACGACGGACAACCACTTCCAGCAACCGACTTACTAAAACACAAAATTACCTTAAAAACAGACAGACCTATATATACACGAAATTATAGATATCCTCATAACTTTAGAGACTCTATCAAACAAGAGGTCGACAAACTGTTAGCTCTAGGAGTAATCAGAGAAAGTAATTCACCTTACAATTCACCTGTTTGGATTGTACCAAAAAAACCTGATGCAAGTGGAAAAACAAAAATCAGGATGGTAGTAGACTATAGGAAAATTAACGAACAAACTATACCCGACAAATTCCCCTTACCCAACATTGAAGACCTATTATGTAAATTAAAAGGTGCCAAATACTTCACAACAATTGACTTAGCATCTGGATTCCATCAAATAGAAATGGATAAAGATTCGATACCCATGACAGCATTCAGTACTGACCAAGGACATTTTGAATTTTTGCGCTTAAGTTTTGGTTTATGTAACGGACCGGCAACATTCCAAAGAGCTATGAAAATGCTACTCGAAAATCTCCCCAATACACTCGTTTATATTGATGACATTATTGTTTTTTCGGAAGACCTCGACTCACACTTCTTACACTTGGAAAATGTATTCCGGAAACTAAGTCAACATTCTCTGACTCTTCAACTGGACAAAACTGAATTTCTCAAAACAGAACTCCCTTTCTTAGGCCACATAGTATCCACGGATGGACTCAAACCATTACCAGACAAAATACAAGCAGTACTCGACTTCCCTCTACCGTCTACTGAGAAAGAAATTCGACAATTTTTAGGCTTAAGTCGTTATTATAGAAGATTTATACGAAATTATGCTCACATTGCCAAACCTCTTACACAAGCATTACGAAACAAAATTGTCACTCACTCGCCAGAATTCATACATAGTGTTAACCAACTCAAAGACATCATTACTAACTCCCCAATTTTACAATTTCCAGACTGGAACTTACCCTTTACTCTAACTACTGACGCTAGTAACGTAGCCTTAGGAGCTGTATTATCTCAATTAACTAACAATACGGAACATCCCATTGCATTCGCTTCCAGGACATTGACTAACACTGAACAAAAATACTCAACCGAACACACTCAACACTCATTGAACTTCTCCGGGTTATAAAAGAAAAATTTCCTAAAGACTCCCTTAAGCAACGCCTCCGCTCCAGTGTAATTGCTTATAATAATTCATTAAACCAAAAGCTGAAACTAACACCAAACGAAATAACATTTGGCACAACAAAAAAATCTATTCCCGAAACTGACGTACAAATCACAGAACGTTTAGTTGAACAATACCACAACAAACTCAAACTTTTACAATCCTGTATTCGAAATGAAATTATAACCGAAAAACAAACAAGAACTGACAAATTAAACGCCACCAGGGAAGATCCCGACATTCCTACTCAAACATATGCTAAAGTACAAACACGAACAAAAGCACAGAACCCATACAAACCAGTTATCAAACTGACGGACGGTAAACGAGACGTCACCATACACAAAGATAACATACAGCGACAGAGAAAAGACTATTTCAAACGGAAATCTCGCACTTCTGTTGCAGATGCTGACTTATATAAGGACCATATGTCTCTACACGCTTCTGACAGTGACGATACAATATGAAATCACCGACATCTCCCAGACACCGGGAATAGTTCCCATTAAAGCACCTGACGCATATCTCATGGACCAATACTTTACTATCACGTACTTCATAAACTATAAAACCTTATACAAAGAACTCCTCGAAACAGAATCACTCCTAGCGAAATTCACAGATTTGGATTCGTACAATACTACTCAACACTTACTCCAATTCACATTAAACAAACTCCAAGCCTTATTCAAAACCGACAAAAATCCCCGATTACGGCGAGGACTTATAAATGGCCTCGGGTCCGCTATCAACTGGCTTACAGGAAACATGGATGCCAATGACAAACAAAAATATGACAAAATTCTAGAAGAACTCGAACGAAATGAGTACCATATTGAACATAACATCGAGCTTCAGACACACTCCAGTCAAGATTTGATCAAAACTATGAGACATGACATTGACCTGATAAACACAAACAATCACAAAACAGCGAAACTCGTAAACTCTATCAACACAGATGAACGGCGTATACACCTTACTGAAGTCTACTCTGCCATTAATTACATTTACATTCGACTCACTGATCTCGAAAATACTATAGAATTTTGTGAACTAGGCGTAACCCACTCCTCCATTCTTAGCCAAATTAATTTTTCTAATCTTCCTAACATCTCCCTCATAACATTAAACAAAGAAAAACTATGGTTACTCAGCAAACTGAGATGTGTTCTGAAAAACGGACTGCTACACATTTTCATTTCTCTACCTTTAAAATCAGACCCACTGACCACATATTACTTTCTTCAAGCCCCTGTAATGAGACAATCCCAGACATTTACAACTGTATCACTTTACACCCTAGTCTTAAGAAATATATCTCACTTGTACATAGGTAATTGTAGCTTAGTTATAGATAATTATTTCTGTAAATCTATTAAACCTCTAGCAGATAAGTGTATAGAAAATATTTTTCTTGGTAATTCTAAGTATTGTATAAGCACAACCATTTTTTCATTACCATTTATTAAATATGCAGAAGAATTAGACTTGTATATTAGCTTTAAGACCCCAGTTGTACACCTAAAACATACAGGTACACCTCTCTTCCTACCTTCCACTGCTCTCGATAAACTCAACAATACAGAAACACTATTAGAATGCCCTAGACCTTTTACATACACTATTGACACTCACATACTACTATTCAACCACACACCAACTGATATTAAGCCTTACAATATCACTTTTAGCACATTAGATAAACCTCAATTAGATAATATTCTACTAGAACAATTAGAAACGACTAATTATATAACCTCTAATACAACTCACATTGTAATTTATATTATTGTAATTTATCTATTCTTTTTCCATATTATATTAATTACTAATCATTGTAAGTCAAAGTGTCTACCCAAAACTCAGAATACATCATCTCCAACAACTCGAACTCCAGTTGAACTCCAGTTTCATCACATCACCAGCCCATCCACTATGGCTCCTTCTTGGTACAACCCCTGGCAACTACCTACTTCTACTTGATTCTCAGGGGACTTCGAATCTTCGGGTGGGAGGACTTAAAGCACCAAAGTACTCCAACTCCAGGAACCTGAGTCAGCAGCTACTTATCTAGTATATATACTCCTGCCTCTTCCCTTCCCAGTCACTTGTCTCCCGACTCCCGTCTGATGCACTTGTATTAACTATTATTGTCTTTGTAATCGTTTGTGTTTTACCAAATAAAGTTTTTTTTTGAAGTTATCCGTGAGTGAAACTTTAATTATCGATGCACCATTCTCAACACACGGATATGTCCAACGGAAAACCCGAAGTCATTTCTTTTTATAATACTACTAAAGCAGAAGTGGACCTTTTGGACATGAAAGTAAGTAACTATTGCGCCAACCGAAGAACACGCCGATGGCCATTGGCAATTTTTTACCATCTTATAGCTGTGGCCTGTTCAAATGCCTACATCTTAGACGGACACTATAAAAATTAAATAAATTCACGATTCGACTTCATGAAAAAGCTTGGAATGCAACTTATTCAGGAGTCATTGAAAGCTCGCCTTACTATTCCAAATCTGCCGTCGGACTTGACGGCCTTGATAATGAAGTCTCTGGGGGACGAACCTGCAACTCAGTCTTCAAGGTTACGGGGACCATCAACATCGAGAACAGAAAAACCTTCCGCGACAACGAAAACTGATAAATTGGACAAAAAGAAGGCAGATACTGTCCTTATCAGAAGAACAGAATGACAGCATATAAATTTGTCAATTGTGGGACCCCTAATTGCCTTGAATGTTGAAAAAAAACTGTGCAATACTTATGTAAACTCTTTGTTGGAGTGATGTAGCCATATAGAAATTTTTTCTCTATTTACTAACGTGGAAGAAAACATTTCATACTTGGCTATATCGCTGATTTCACATGGGATTTTCATACAATGTATAGTTTTTCATAACATTTGGAATTTGGAGGTTTCCTATTGATGATCTTTTTTTTTTAAACATTTTTTCCTTTTTCTATATATATATATATATATGGAGTATGTATGGTTGGCTTGGATATGTGCAGGTGCTGAACTGATGTGGCTGAGACAGGAGTATGTATGGTTGGCCGGGGTATGTGCAGGTGCTGAACTGATGTGGCTGAGACAGGAGTATGTATGGTTGGCCGGGGTATGTGCAGGTGCTGAACTGATGTGGCTGAGACAGGAGTATGTATGGTTGGCTGGGGTATGTGCAGGGGCTGAACTGATGTGGCTGAGACAGGAGTATGTATGGTTGGCTGGAGTATGTGCAGGGGCTGAACTGATGTGGCTGAGACAGGAGTATGTATGGTTGGCCGGGGTATGTGCAGGTGCTGAACTGATGTGGCTGAGACAGGAGTATGTATGGATGGATGGGGTATGTGCAGGAGCTGAACTGACGTGGCTGAGACAGGAGTATGTATGGTTGGCCGGGGTATGTGCAGGTGCTGAACTGATGTGGCTGAGACAGGAGTATGTATGGTTGGCCGGGGTATGTGCAGGTGCTGAACTGATGTGGCTGAGACAGGAGTATGTATGGTTGGCCGGGGTATGTGCAGGTGCTGAACTGATGTGGCTGAGACAGGAGTATGTATTGTTGGCTGGGGTATGTATAGTTGCTGGGAGCAGCACGATTCCATAGATTAAAATTCACGATATAGGAATCGCTCGTAAGATATTGATTTGAGCCCTCCGGATCGGCTGAATAATGTAGCTGGATGGGTTGGAAGATATGGCAAATTGAACACAATATGGTAGAGCAGGGGAGGTTATCCTGGTGGCTAATCCCAGCTGATTTTTCCCAATCCTAACCCCATCGGCGTCATCCTTCAGCTTTCGGCCTCACCGTCACCGCTACATCTGCCACACATATCCCCTTTTCGGCCTCACCGTCACCGCTACATCTGCCACACATATCCCCTTTTCGGCCTCACCGTCACCGCTACATCTGCCACACATATCCCCTTTTCGGCCTCACTGTCACCGCTACATCTGTCACACATACCCCCTTTTCGGCCTCACCGTCACCGCTGCATCTGCCACACATATCCCCTTTTCGGCCTCACCGTCACCGCTACATCTGCCACACATATCCCCTTTTCGGCCTCACCGTCACCGCTACATCTGCCACACATATCCCCTTTTCGGCCTCACCGTCACCGCTACATTTCGCTACAAGAATGCGTGACGGACTTTTTTCTGCCTTTTACGAGTACCGGTTTACCAAACAGGGGTAAAACTTTCGGATACATCCCTGTTTGTTCGGTACCTTAAACTGGAATAACCGCCATCTGCCGTCCCGACAAGTGAAGATCGAACTTAATTTAATTTCGAGCAGTGAAACGCCTGTTCTATCGTCATATTTATTTTCTTTTCGAAGCGTCATTTTCCAGCTCGAGCGACCGGTCTAGATACCCACCGCGGCCATTACCCCTACTCCACTCACCGCCCTGTACGTACCCTCCAAAATCGACTCTCCTAAAACTACTCTCTTTCC
The DNA here is from genome assembly GCA_019009955.1 of Riptortus pedestris. NCBI lineage: Eukaryota > Metazoa > Arthropoda > Insecta > Hemiptera > Alydidae > Riptortus > Riptortus pedestris. The sequence continues at coordinate 12,700,287 of CM032231.1, forward strand.
GCCGCCCTCTCTGCTCTCCCGATCGGCCAATGCCACCGCCGATTTCGGCCGCTTCTCTGACAATACGAACACCCAAGCACCACCTTGATCTCCTGTCGAAAGAAGAGGTTAATAGAAATGTAATGAAATGTTAATATGTTTACCTGAAGTATGTCTTCAGAGTTTAAGTATGTCATCTAAATAAAGATGCTTGCAGCAGCGAGAGGTTTACAGACCCTCAGACAGTTATTTATAACCCAAATTTTCTTTAATCTGATTGAATGTAAAAATTTATTAGCATAACTATTATTCTGCGTTTTATCAATTATTGGTTTAGAAGTGTTAGTTTTTGAAAGACGTGTAATACGCATTCTACCAAATAATCACAGAACTAATACGACTACTTTTCCTTCTCTTTTTTTAACAGATTTCCTTTTAGGGAAATCAGCTATTGAGGTTGTACTCATAACGGAATTTTCGAAATTTTTCTTCAAATGTCCATCGATCCTACCTGAGGAGATGACGAAAATGAGGACCGTTCAAAACTGTATATATATATATATATATATATATATATATATATATATATATATATATATATATATATATTTGACTGTTACCGCTCTTAGTTTATTCAGTGCTGTCTGTACATTGATTTTTTTTTGAAATTTCAAATATGAGCATAACAAAAGTTGTTTATTTTGTTCTTTAGAATAACTTTTGTTATATGCAATTTTTTCGTATACCGAATTATAAACGAGATATACGCTAAAACCTATACCGGAAGTGAACAATTTTATTTGTCACAAAAGACACAACCGAACTAAATAAAACTCGGTATGTGTTTCAGTGCTAACGCTTTTATTATAATAAGCCATAGCAACATTTCTAGGGACAGGCAGGAGTGGGGGTTGTAAGGGAGGCCTGAACTTAAAAATAGCGGTATTTCGTTTTCTATTCGTTTTTCTGCAAATATGCACATGTATAATTAGTTTATTTTTTTATATAAAGTAACTTTTGTGATATTAACTTTTGACTTATAACAAAGTATAAACGAGATATACACTAAAACTTTAGCGGGAGCCAACAATTTTATTGGGCACTAACGACTGAACCGAACTTAACAAAACTCGGTATGTCAATTAGCGATCATTCTTCCATGATTATATGCGATATTAATTTTTTTAATTTCAAACGGGAGTGGGGGTTATAAGGGAGTCGTGAATAAAAAATTCGCGATATTTCATTTTCCATTTGTTTTTAGGCAAAGTGCACATAACGAAAATTGTTTTTTGTGTTATTAAAAGTAGTATTTGTTTTAAACATAATATTATTAAATTTAAAATCCAAATCGCTTGAAATATCATGCAGGACGTCTGTCGGGTCCGCTAGTAAATATATAAAATAAACCTATACAAGAACTCTAATAAGCATTAATTGATCAAAAAGGAGTAGTTCAGATGTTTGAAGAAACCTGACGATTTCTTTGTAAACTAAATAAAGCAAAATGGTCTGATGCACTTAATTTACGAACTATACTGTACGAACTGTACTGTACGAACTATACTGTACGAACTATACTGTACGAACTATACTGTACGAACTATACTGTACGAACTATACTGTACGAACTATACTGTACGAACTATACTGTACGAACTATACTGTACGAACTATACTGTACGAACTATACTGTACGAACTATACTGTACGAACTATACTGTACGAACTATACTGTACGAACTATACTGTACGAACTGTACTGTACGAACTATACTGTACGAACTATACTGTACGAACTGTACTGTACGAACTGTACTGTACGAACTGTACTGTACGAACTGTACTGTACGAACTGTACTGTACGAACTGTACTGTACGAACTGTACTGTACGAACTGTACTGTACGAACTATACTGTACGAACTATACTGTACGAACTGTACTGTACGAAATTTACTGTACGAACTATACTGTACGAACTATACTGTACGAACTATACTGTACGAACTATACTGTACGAACTATACTGTACGAACTATACTGTACGAACTGTACTGTACGAACTGTACTGTACGAACTATACTGTATCTTCGTTCCAATTCATAAGATCAAGAATACCTGTCGTCAGATATTTTCGTGATTAACTAAAAATGATTCTATTTAAATTTGTTTCAAATCTCTAATACCAAGAAAGAAGTATTTCATTTGAGCAGATTTCTCTTAAGGGAAATCAGCTATTGAGGTCGTACTCATGACGCTGTTTAAGAAATATTTCTTTAAATATCCATCGATCCTACACAGGATATAACGAAAATGAGGACCGCTCAAAATTATATATATATTTTTCTGTTAACGCTCTAGTGGTTACAATTTTTGTTTGATCTTTAACAAACGCGATGCTTAAACAAGTTCGTCAATGGCTGAAATCGTTCCAGTGGGAGGGGATTTTGAAAATTCGAAATATATCCGTTACTATACGTCGGATCAAAACATCGCATAGAACCCATCTTGTTGAAAATTAAATGTACTACAAATATTGTTATATACATTTTTTCTCTATCTTGAATATTAACCGAGATATTTGCATTTTTATTAAATCTAAATCGGGGTGCCTAATGGACGACAGTTACTTTCCCGCCAAAAGCTAGTTCGGCCGTTTCCTTCACTGGCTCGGCTCTCGTGAAATTTCTCTATTGTAAAACTTCACGTGGGAAATCTGCTTAGTTTACGCTGTCCCTGCGTGACGGACTTATTCTTTTTCAATGTTGTAGCAGATTTCCCTAAAGGGAAATCAGCTATTGAGGTCCTACTCATGACGCGATTTTCGAAATGTTTCTTCAAATGTCCATCGATCATACCCAGGAGATGACTAAAATGAGGTGCGTTCAAAACTGTATTTATGCATTTGTCTGTTACCGCTCTAGCGGTCGCAATTATTATTTAATCGTTACCAAACTCGATATTTAGTAGTTTACTGTAAAAAGAAAGATCAAGTTCGTTAACGGCTGAAATCGGATCAGGTTTGAGGAGGGGGGGGGGGGTTTAGAGGTGGAGAATTTTGAAAATTCGAAATATTTCCGTTACTATACTTTGGATAGAAAAAATCTATAAAACCAATCTTATAACAAATTAAATGCCCTACAAATATTGTTATACACAATTATTCTCTATCATAATATTAACCGAGATATTTGCATTTTTCACTTTTCAGCCTTCAGCAACTCATGTTACATAAACAATACTCGGTTATGTAATAAACCACATCATTCGACGCTTAAATGCCAAATATAGTTTTTAAGAGACATTTATTATACGAGATACACGAAAATGACCCTCCCCTTCTTAAGATTTTTGACTACTTAAATTTGAATGATTTAGATAAAAATTATTTTGATTCATTATAAATTACAGTACTAAATATAGTAAATAGTTTCCAATCAAATTAATATGTTATATTCAGATATATTCCAGTAATCGTTTTTCTTTCCGGTAAGAAGTTGGCAGAACTGTTGGTTTACGTTTCAGATGCTTTCCGTTGGGAGGTTTCTTATTATCGTTTGTATTTATTCACTTAATATTCACGGTGGTGTGTTGTTACCGCTATGTAAATTTATCTATTGTTAAACTTCACGCGGGAAATCTGCTTAGTTTACGCAGCCCCTGCGTACTAGACTTTTTTATTTGCCAAAACTTTGAATTCTTTATTTTCATTCATATATTATGCTTTTTACTTATTGCAATGGTATGTGCAAATGTTCTTTCCCCTATAAACAAAATTCACAAAAGTAAATAAAACGGTTTGTTATAATGGATATTTTTCAAAGTACAGTACATGGTAACGATTTTATAATTTGTTAATTTTATTATACAATTTATATCATTTCGGCAACTTCTCCGACAATCACGCTTTACCTAACCCCGGGTGAGGTAAATGGTTAATTGGTGTGTGAAAATTAATAAAATTGGTGTGTTTGTCAGAACTGAAAAGCTCTTTTGCTTTTTATTTTGGCTGTTGGTTGATGAAATATTCTGTGATGTTTGAGAGTTGGTTTGCTTTAGTATTTATCTAGGAAATAAATCAAACCAATATCACATCAATTGTTCACCGAACCCGTGAATGCTCGCGTAAAGCCAATAAAGTACCGAAAAAATATAAATAAAGCAATGCAGAGGGTTGGAAGAGGGGACAAAGCATTGATCCTGAGGGCGAAGCACTATAAATTCAGAGGGTCCAACGGATGAAAAAACGGGGAATTTTGTAGAAAGTCATAAACAGAGAAGAGAAAGAATTCCAATTCTTCTGCCTTACCAACACTCTTGTCCCAAATTATTTTTAGCACATATCCCCATCGGGAAATCCGCTATTAAGCATGTACTCATGGCGCGATTTTTGAATAATTTCTTCTAATGTCCATCGATCCTACCCAGAAATCAATGAAAATAAGGTCCGTTCATAATTGTACATGTATGAATATATTTTAATGTTAAAGCTCTAGCGGTTGTAACTTTTGTTTATCGTTACCACACTCGATATTTAATCCTTTTATGTAAAAGGAAACCAAAGTTCGTTAATGGCAGAAATCGGACCAATGGGAGGGGGGGGGTAAGAGGGGGGAATTTCGGAAATTTGAAATATCTTTATTATTCTACGACAGATTGAAAAATTGTATAAAGCCAATCATATTGCAAATTGAAAATACTATAAATATTTTAACATAAATTTTATTCTCCATCTTAATTACTAACCGAGATATATGCATTTTTTAATTTTCGGCCCTCAATAAACCCCCACTCCAACTCATGTATTTACTATGTGTAGTACTATATTATAATATAATATTGTACTGTATTGTTGTACTATAATTTATAATGAATCAGATTAATTTCAATCACTCTAGCCTTAGTAATCCAAGAACAAAAAACCTTTTCATATATCTCATCTAGAAAAGGTTTGTTGGATACAATATTTGGAATTTCTGCTTGAAATAAGAAGGTTCATGATATATTAGGATATTATTAACGTGCGATGACTGAAAGTGGGGGTTCAGTGAATGCTGGAATCTAAAAACTACAATATCTCTGTAAATATTCAACATAGAGAATATATGTATACACATATAACAACGTTCATAGAACATTAAAGTAGCAATAATATTGTTTTTTTACAATTTATAATGATGTATATATTTTGAATTTTTGAAATTCGCCCCAGTAAACCCCCTTCCACTGATCCCACCCATTTGATCTTTAATTTTACATAAAACGTTTAAATATCGAGGTTGGAAACGTTCAAAAAAAAATTGGCGGCCAATAGGGCGGTAACTGTCAATAATACATACAATTTTGAACGGGCCTATATATATTTTGATGTCTCCAGTCAGATTATATTATTTTCTAATAGGATTGACCAAGGGTGTTCCAGGAGAACAGCATCTTGTATGTCAATTTGCAATAGAACTAGAATAATATCCTCAAGGAATATCTTGCAAAACACACCTATACGAATGCTTTCAAAGAACTGTTATAACCTTATTTGATATTCTGGAGCGGGAAAATGTTTGTAGAAGTAAAGTAGCCCGTTATTCTAATGTGGATGCTTATATTGACTCAAAGAGAAAGTTCTATTTGAATAAAAGAAGCGGCTGACATGTAAGAAATTTAACCAAACTCACACAGTATTAGGTTAGTTGTGTTCCCAATGGAATATAAATGGTGAATAAACATTGAATGTTTATTGCCGGTTAGTTTAGGATTCCGATTAGATTTCAAAGGGGAATTTAATAATAATAAGTGTGTACTTAGATACAAATACTAATATTTCATCTGGCATTTTTACTGTTAGTCACTATTTGCTAATATTGTATCAGTAACCAATTTTATATCGCAAACCAAGACACTTATTGCTCCGTACAAATTTTATGCTGCAATCAATAGCGGACTGTATAATAAACTGAAAATAATTCAAAAACATATGATATTTAAAAGAGAAACATTGATAATATTAAATTAAATAGAAGGCTTCCGGCCGCTGATCCATCATAGTGGCAAACAATTACAATAAATAAAATATTATCTAATATATAAAATTTCCATGTCACAATGTTAGTTAGCGTACTCCTCCGAAACGGCTTTACCGATTTTTACCAAATTTTATACGCGTATTCAGTAGGTCTGAGAATCTGCTACTATCTATTTTTCATGCCCCTAATTGATAAGGGTTGTTCACCCTTAACAATTTTTTTTAACTTTTGGACACAATTTTTCGTTTTTATTTTTTTATAATGTGGCATCAAAAAATACATACAACCCTAAATTTTTACTTTTTTATCACCAACCCCTATTTTTTTATAGCCATTTTAGTAATTTAATCATTATCATCCCGCTCGATAACTGATCAATTATACCAGATGTGCCAATTCAATTCAAACGAATTCAGTTTCCGATTAGATTGGCATTTGCAATGACAATAAACAAATCCCAAGGCCAAACGATGTCTATTTGTGGCTTGATTTGAGTACACCATGTTTTTCACACGAGCAATTGTACGTAGCATGCTCTCGAGTGGGTAAACATCGAGTTGTTGCTCGCTAAAGATGGGCTAACAAAAAATATTGTTCACGGTATAGCATTAAAAGATTGATGTCGTTTGTTAGTGTTACTGTCGTAATTAATATGTGATATGTAATTTTAAGAAATAAACTATAATAACTTAAAAATAATATTGTTTGGCGTTTGTTATTTTTATATTCCCTTATCGTTCATAGCGCTCCATGCCTATTTCACGCATATACCACATACTTACACACTTATAATAAGTAAGTTATTTTTTGTCTACACTAGAATTGATCTAGAAACTAGAAATAATTTATAAGGCAAAACAACGTTTGCTGGGTTATCTAGTAAATTTATAAAAACCATAATATAATTCATAGAACATACAGCAACTGTTGATCGACATTATGGCATGGCGTCCTAACTAACGTAAGAGGACGTAACCAGAGGAATTTATAATATCCAGTAACTAAATTATAGTCAAATAGTATTGTTAGCCGTTGGTTATAAAGTGATGGTAGAGGATGGTTGGGTATCGTCTATAATATAGATTCTTAAAATAAAGAAGTTTATTGAGTGTGCCAACAGTTTCGGGCAGCATCGGTTCCCTTCTTCAGAGCTGACAATGAACAAAAACCAAAAGATACAAACAATTTGTGAACAATTGTGAAACAGAATATTTTCTTTTATATGAACAATGGCCGTAAATATAAACAAATCATTTGTTTTATAAAAAAGAGTGACCAGTGACAATGACAAAAAAGGGGGAGGGTGGAGTTGAAAGACTATATCTAGATATTGAAAAATTAGATTAACATAGAGCAGGAGCAGAGAGTACAAACACCTGCACTCAGTGAAAACTACACCTTAGTAGAAGTAGGTGGGGCGGGAAGGGTTTGGGGAAAATCTAAAAGGAAGGAAGGTCATTGAGCCTGTAGTATTTTAAATATCTATGCATATGTGGGAGATATTTTTTGTTTGTATGTTTTGTAATTTATGCTATTAGAGTCTATGTTGATGTGAAAAGTTTCAGAAATGAGACGTTTATGGTGATTATTTTGTGTATATAATATGGAAGTGTTGTTGAAATGAAAAGTGCGTTGTTTTAGAACTGTCTATTTCTTCCTTTGTAATATTGCGTTTGTGTTGATACAGTCTGTTTTTGAAGTGTTGTTTATTCTCTCCAATGTATACTGCATTAAAATTAGGGGATTTTGTATATGACGTTGGTGCTTTGGTCAAGAGGAAGACGGTCTTTGAGTTCGGTGTAAAGGGATTTAATTTAATTATAGTTAATTTCGAAATTCGCCCACCTTTGATGTGCCACAAAGATTAAGTAATATTGAGTTAACATTGGCCTCCTCCAGTTTGAGAAACCACATTAAACATTGAAAAATTAACGAATTTGAAAATATTTCTATCTCTTGACTACATATCTTTTAAAATATCTTTACAAATAGAAAACTAAAATAGAATTACTTACTATAGTTCTACAAAATTAAGAAGGATGAAAAAAGTGATGAAAAAAACTTATCTTTCTTAGAACTACGAGTAAATATGTATTATATGTTATTTAGTTCTAAGAAAGATAAGTTTTTTTCATCAATTTTTTCATCCTTCTTAGTTTTGTAGAACTATAGTAAGTGATTCTATTTTAGTTTTCTATTTGTAAAGATATTTTAAAAGATATGTAGTCAAGAGGTAGAAATATTTTCAAATTCGTTAATTTTTCAATGTTTAATGTGGTTTCTCAAACTGTTATATGTGGCTAACATATTTTATAGAAAATTGTAACTATTATTTTGTGTGTCAACAGGGCACTGACGATGATGCACAGCATCGAAAGCGCTTTGCCGTTACAATAAATTATTATAGTGGAAGCGTAGCCATCAATTTTTTCATCCTACATTAGAAGTCACTTCCACCTGCCAGAATACCAATTCAGAAAATTAAGAAGGATGATTGGGACAATTTTCATAACATATTAGTTGAAATTTTCACTTGTCAATTGAACATTAAAGATGATGTAGGTATATCGTCTACAAATAGCTTTCTGGTTAACTGAATGTATTAAAATGCATAATCTTGAATATACAGTCAACCAGTTTTCAAAATATCTTACTAAAGAATGCAATAAACCAATCCCGGTCTGCTATGGCAGAAATGTTTATTCCATCTATACCCCAACTAAATATTTAACTGGTTAATTCGACTCTAATGTTCATATTCGTTTGTTTCTAGAGTCGCACCACAAATAGGCGGGGGGGGGGGCTGAGCTAGCTTATCTTACGAACATTGATGGCACGTAATGTACACCTTTATGGTCCCATCCAAATGATTATACATAATATAATGATGATAATTCATTTAAATGTTACCACCCATACTCCATTATTCTGATAAATAGCAAAATGTTCTACTATGATAACAGACTGGAACCCGTTTAAGAGCATTATTACTAACGAACTAAATTCAATTACTTTTGACCCTTAAAGCAGGTAACAATTGTATTCCCGGAACATTGACTACATTACAAGAAATACTCCTGTTCTCTGGGAAGAATATAAATTAGCTGTAAATAATACGAAAAGAGCTCTCAATTTATTCCGAAGGGAACCGATGGATTTTCTTCTTATTGATTACCAAAGAAAGAGGGCAATACTGAGGGGGATACTGAGTCATAAAAAAGCTAAGAAAAAAATGTTGAGAAGATTTTGTTTCAAATATTAATAGACACGCTTCCATAACTGACAGCTAGAGTAAAGTCACCTTAATAAAATATAAGAATTATCGATCTCCAGTGACTTGATTAGAACACAACAACAAAACTATTACCGACCATCTAACGATATCTTATATTTTTGGAACTAAGTTAGATAGTTAGTAATAAAAACTACACGTCTTTATACTTGGAATATCACGCAGGGGCTGCGTTGACGAAGCAGATTTCTCACGTGCGTCAGGTGCTTGTATTTACCTCAAAACGTAAAAACTCAATGAGAACAATGTTTAGGTTTCAAATAATGTGTTTCATAATATAACAGCTTATTGTTAATATGACATGTGTAGGAGTGGGGGTTTACTGAAGGCTGAGTACTAAAAAAAGCAAATATCTCGGATAATAAGAAGATATTAAAAAAAAAAAAACATACATAAGAACACTTATAGACCATTACATTTGCAATAAGTGTGCTTCTATACAATTTTTCGATCTGACGCATAATAACGGAGATATTATTAATTTTTGAAATACCCCCTCTAAACCCTCCCTCCTACTAGACGGATTTTAGCCATTATCTAACTTGATTTTTATTTTTACACTAAACCTTTAAATTTCGAGTTTGGCAACAATCAAACGAAAATTGCGACTGCACTGATAGAGCGGTTAATATATATATATATATATATATATATATATATATATATATATATATATATATATATATATATATATTTTACCGGTCCTCATTTTATTCATCTCGTTGGTACGATTGATGGACACTTGAGGAAATTGTTCGAAAATCGGGACATGAGTACTACCTCAATAGGGAATTTCCTGAACAGGCAAACATACATTTGGCAGAAAATCAGGAATATCCATTAAAAGACTCTATTCGCTTTAGAAGAACAACTTAATATTGTTCTCATTAAACTTTTACTTTTGAGATAAACGCAAATACGTGGGAAATCTGCTTAGTTTAGGGGGCCCTGCGTGATGTTTTTTTATTAATAATATGGCATGAGTATGAGTAGGGGATATTGAAGGGTGAAAACTAATATAGTCCGTCACGCAGGGGCTGCGTTAACTGAGCAGGTTACCGCGTGTTAGTGTGACACACTATTGATCTCTTCTTCTCATATAACGTTTCTATAACTATGACATTCCAAAATTTCAAAAATCGGGTCGTGAGTACGACCTCAATAGATGATTTTCCTTAAGGGAAATCAGCTGCGAATGGCGGGCATATGATATCGCGTGGGGAATTGGTTGTGTAGCGGACGGCCAACTGTCCAACAGAAAGGGTAAAGATTTGCTATTGCTGTGGCCAACTAGGTGAGATATTCCACTGCGACCATCCTCTCTGCGATCACTGGCCAAGTAATAACTCAGGCCAGGATTAACCCTGCAGAACGGCGGAGGATAAAGCAGCAGAACGCATAAAGGAGAAGTCTCGCTACTAATATATCAGCTCTAACTACTTATTGTCTCCAGCAATTAAATAGGGAATTGCGCCAACCTCTAATACAAACACACTTTTTAATTCCACCCCTCTTCCCCCGATGTACCTTTGGGTTTCCCCATACCAGCGGTCTCTATTTAATAAGAGATATAAAATTTTGAATAGATAAATTGGGCCAGGTAACTTAGACTAACTCACCGAGCACGGCTAAGCATTAAAGTGCAACATTAGGGAGATTTGGTTTAAGTCCGAAAAGTCCTAGGGGAACCCGCAGCTGCGACTCCTTTGCCTCTGTTCAAAGAAGTGGCAGCAAGAGCCTAAATAATACCTAAAGCCTAAATACTAACCTAAACTCACAAAAAACTATAAATATAATTTACAAATAAATTCAATTTTACTTGTCTTTCAACACCTCTTGGGCAAAGGTCCTGAAGGCTGAAAATCTATAAGCGTCGTTTACAAACATGTGGTAGCTCTCAAGAGGCCGTTCACATATGAGAAAGCACTCATTAGCCGAATACGCTTGGCGTTGAACCGCGGACATTGAAGGATCACGTGGTCAGCCGTATCCAACTCGCCACAGGAGCACAATGGGGATTCCTTTCGTTTGAAGAAATGTAGTTTGTTATTGAAGTCCCAGAAATCTGGGACGTACCATGTCAGATTAGTTCTGGTCCTGACATCTGGGAAAAATTTGTAGGTCATCCTACCTTTGCTGGAGTTGGTCCAGTGACTCTGCCAACTGTCCCAAATGGTTTCTTCAATATGGTGGAGTGTTTCTCTAAGGTCCTGCTGTCCTATTGTGAAGATAGACTCTCCTATCTTGTAAGGCAACCCCCTGACTGCTTGGTACATAGCAACCCGCTTTGCTACCTCCAGGTCTATCGGAAGCTGGCCAGCCATCACTTGCAATGCATCGCTCGAAACTGTCCGATACGCCCTGGTTACTATGAGGAGAGCTCTTCTTTGGGCTTGGCATAGAAGGTTTTTGGTCGCTTTCGACATCTTTTGGGCCCAGGATGGAGCTGCGTAGCACACTATAGGCACAAACAAAGCTTTATATAAAATGCTTCTGTTCTTATCAGTGATGCCCCAAGTATTACGTGCTATTGTCCTTAGGTGGTGAAATCGTCCGCTGACCGAATCCCGGAGATGAGAAGCGTGAGGGTTGAGATTTAACCTCTCCCCGATGTGGACTCCCAGGTATACTACTTTGGTCATCAGTTGAAGCCTGGTCTGACCTATTACCAACCTTGGGGGCCACGACAAAGCTTTCCTTTTAACAAGATGCTCTGTTTTCTGGTCATTGAGCTGAAGTTTATTTTGAAAACACCAATCCTGTATAGCGTTAATGATCCGCTGACCCTCCACTTCCAGCTCCTGCCTACTATTCCCCTTAACTAAGCAGCACAGATCGTCTACATAAGCCGTAACCTCAATGCCAAGGGACCGCAACTTGAGGAGCAGCTCGTCAAACACCAGTGCCCAGATGTAAGGCCCCACCACAGAGCCTTGTGCACAACCCCGAGCTACTTCCCTCCTGATCATCGTCTTCCCGCATGGGATCATAGCTACTCTATTGCTTAAATAGCTCTTTAGTAATTGGTATAGATTTTCTGGGCACTGCCTTCTCCTGAGTGCTCTCAGGATGGATGGCCACTATAGGTTATCAAAGGCCCCTGCGATATCAAATAGTATCCCCAAAACGTACTTTGTGTCGTAAATTTGCACTTTTTGGATCATATTTCGAATTGCTTCAGTGGTAGACCCCCCCCCTTTTTTGCGCCCAAATTGATTTGGCGATGCGTTGTTTTCCAAGATGCCCTTTAAACTGGCCACTATCAATCACACACACACACACACACACACACACACACATATATATCGAGCCTTCTCCTTCCTATCAAAATTCTACCGTTTTAAAAAGATTTCTCTTGAGGGATATGCACTATCGAGATCATACTCATGACGAGATTTTCGATATTTTCCCTCAAATGTCCACCGGTCACATCTAGTAGATGATGAATCCTCTACTGGTGACGTGCATGTAGAGAAACTTAACTGGTGAAGTCGGTTCATAATGAACAAGAACTTAAAATGCGTTGAAAGAATTTTTTCTTAAAAAATAATAATAAATTTATTATAACTAAACCAGGACTTAAGTATATATACATTTTCGAAATTCTCCCACTCTAAATCCCCCTCCTCCCATGGGATATATATATATATATATATATATATATATATATATATATATATATTGTTACGTTTTATTACCAAAACCAGTAATAAACATTGTTAATAAGAGTTCTTTTGGATTGAAAAATTAAATACTCACAAGTTTCATAGTTTTTATCACTGCACAATTTATTTCACAATGCACAATACACTTGGTAATTATTCTTAATTACTACTCACAGTATACACTGATAGCGTCACTGTTCTTCAGATTACACAGTCCAATAATTCACTCACGGTCACTGAAGTACACCAAAAGACGGCACTGCACTGTTCTTTACTTCGCGGCACTGCACTGTCATTTGCTTCGCGGCACTAAACTGTCTTAAACACGGCACTAAACTGTTACTTACAGCCACGGCACTACACTGTTCTTCTTATAAAAACACTTAACCGCACTGCACTAAGTCGCACTGTAGCACCGAACGCACATATGAGCACTTGAGAAGAAACTGATTAGCTCGTGGCTGGTCGGTTCTTTATATAGGTCGTCGGCATACATCAAAGGGGAATTGTCTGGACCCCTCGACGTCTGGCTGGAAGGTACTGGTAGGAGCTAGGCATTCTGTAGGCTTCTTTGATCTATGTCGCACTTCCATATACGCGACTCTCTCTCTCTCTCGTTTAATTTTCTTCGTGAATCCCTCTGTATTTGCTGCTCGATCATACCTGGCTTTCATCTTATCACTTGTCATTTTAATACGGTTGCGTACAAACTCATTGAGCTCATGCAGGTCTTCCTGTGCCAGGGGAGTATTTCCATTGTCTTTGCAGGAAGGTCCGGGTTTGGCCCCAAATTCCAAATCCGCTGGCAGCCTTAATTTTGCTCCAAATAACATTTTCGCCGGAGTACGTGACGCGGAATCATGGACGGCCGACCGGTAAGCCAGTAGTAATTTTGGTATGTGCACATCCCAATCCCTTTGGTGTGTGCTAACTACTTTTCTGAGATATTCCTCCAGTGTCCGATTAAATCTTTCGACCATGCCATCAGATTGTGGATGAAGCGGTGTCGTTCTTGTCTTTTTGATGCCATACAATTTACACATTTCCTTGAATATGGCCGATTCGAAATTCGAACGCACTTATGAGCATTTGAGAAAAAACTAACTAGCTCGCGGCTGGCCGGTTCTTTATATAGGTCGTTGGCATACATCAAAGGGAATTGGCTGGGCCCTTCGTCGTCTGGACTGGAAGGGACTAGAAGGAGCTAGACCCTCGGTCGGCTTCTTTGATCTACATCGCACTTCCCAAATACGCGACTCTTTGCTAATCCTTCTGTATTTAATTTTCGCAACAATATATGCATATTTGTTTACTAACAGCAGCAGTTTTATTTTTATTTCAAAGTTTTTATGTAATACTAAAGATCATGTTCCTCAACGGCTGGAATCTGGCCCATGGAAGGAGTGGGATTTTGAGTGGGAGAATTTCGAAAATTTATAATATCTCCGTTATTATAATCGAAAAATTTGACATAATCAATATTATTGGAAAATTGGCTGTTATATAAATGTGTTTACACCTACTTTCCCTCTATGCTCAATATTAACCAAGTTATTGGCATTTTTTTTGTTGGTTTTAAGCCTTCAGCAAAGCCCCACTTTCAGTCATTGTACTTGAAAAATAAGAGAATATATCAAGAATCGTTGACCTCAAAAAGCGAGTTGTTTGCACTTTCATGCTCTCTTGCTTCAGTAACAACCCCTTTCTACTCATCGAGGTTGTACACACATATGTATGTCTACATATATATATATATATATATATACATATATATATATATATATATATATATATATATATATATATATATATATAGACATATGGTGTTGTTATTCTTTTTGGAGTTTTGGTCAATGTTGGTAAAATAATCTTAGTTTATGCCGATATTTCGAGAATCTTTATTTTATCTTCTTCAGGGCTGTAAAATTTCCGGTACTACTTTATAATATTGCCCATTGGGCCTTACCAACACTCCAAAAAGAATAATAACACCATATATAAATATAACCTAGTCGAAAACAACACAATTATATAGACATATATATAGAATATGTGGTGAGATGAGATGACAAGTGTGCTATACTAGCACGTGAGAAATCTGCTTAGTTGACGCAGCGCCTGCGTGACAGTCTTTTTATGTTGTATTTGGGAGTAACATTGCTAAAAGACGTCCAACGGGAGGTCGATAGCTGTAATACTCATTGATTGGAAATTCGCCCCTGACAATGATGAGCTCAAATATCTCTGTGTAATTAGACCTTCGTCTCATAATTTCATTTAGGAATTCACCCCCCCCCCCTCTTTACAATACCCCCCCCCTTCACAGAATCAATTCCGATTTGAAATATTCTCATTTCAAAAGTCAGTAAACTCGCTACCCTAGGAACCTGACAGCTCAAAGTATTGCTATGATACTGTAAATAAAATTAAACATATTGTTACTTTTGTTACAAAAATAACACACGCTGTATGTATATATATATACTAGGTAAGGTACCCGGCTTGACTCGGGAATTATTAGAGGCTGAATATTGAAGGTATTTTTATAGCAAGGCTTTAATTTTACAATTACACTTCCCGTCTGGGCGAATTATTTATCTATAAGTACCAGGTAACTGTAGGGGAATTATAGAATAGAACTATTTGTTAACAGAGTAAATGAAAATGAGTTCCCAATCAATCCCTCTCCACTGTTTGACACACCGTGAATAATTCTAATCATAATCATGGATTGCATTTATCATAATTAAATTATAATAGCCTAGATTTATAGCCTCACCAATCCCAATTATACATAGAACTACCATATAAGTATAAATCCATATATTTGTAACGCCTATATCAAATAAACATTAATTAGTACTAATAGAGAAGATTACTTCCTCGATATTTCAGAGTACTCACTACTCACGGCTATACGACCAAAAACCCACATCACCAAAACCTATTGGAATTAGGCTGAGTAACAAAACAGACAAACTATTACAAAACTCAAACAGTCTTGATGAATTCGACCCAATTCCACCTTGGACAATTCAAGAAATATCTATAGATACACGAATCGTGTATCTATACGAATCACCAAAGTCATCAACAAATCGTCAATCAAGAGATCAACTATTGGAAAATAAAGGAAGCTTCCATTAATAAAATAGAAAAATATCAACACCCAAAGATCATATACACTGATGGTTCGAAAATTACCGAGTCTTCCTCCTGCGCCTACTACGAAGAAAATGCCTGCCAAAAATTCAAACTCAACAAATTAACCAGCATCTATTCCGCCGAACTATTCGCAATTCAATTCGCTTTATATCACTCCATTGCCAAACACTCGACTCAAGAAAAATTCCTGATTTGCACTGACTCGTTGAGTGCCCTATTGAGTATCAAAGATGTATTCACAAACAACCCAATAGTAAAAAAAATACGAATGCTCCTAGAGCTAAAAAGGGTCGTCTACTTCATGTGGATTCCAAGCCACGTGGGAATATATGGAAACGAAAAAGCAGATTTAGCAGCCAGAGAAGCCCACCAACTCGACTCCATCACCCCAACAACAATTACATCTGCAGAACTCTACCAACCACTCAAAGAAGAAATTAATAAAAACTGGCAACACATGTGGAATGAAACCCAGAACAATAAACTAAAAACTATCAAAATCACCATCCGTCCATGGAAATATTCGACAAGAGATAACAGAAGAGATGAAGTTGTATTAGGAAGACTCCGAATTGGGCATACAAGACTTACGCATGGCTATCTTATGACAAAATCTTATGGATCAACCCCCGATTTGTGAGAAGTGTAACACAGAACTGACCATCTATCACATATTAATGGAATGTCATAAGTATACAGATATTAGAAACAAATGCAATATTTCCAATAATATAGAAGTGGCCCTTGGAGATGACCCGAAAGAACTCGATAAAATGTTTAATTTTGTAAAACACACGAGTTTATACAAAGAAATTTAAAGTGCAATTGTTTGTATCCTTGTTTATATTGTTAAAATGGCGAAAATATATATATATATTTTCATTAATAATTAATACATATATTTCATTAATTACTCTTCTTTCCGGTCTAGATACTATATATTCAGAGCTTTAATGTTGGCTGTCATGATTGTCTACAATTCCGACGCTTTCCGTTGTAGATAAAATTAACTTGTAAATTGACTGAAAGATTTCTTCTTACCGTTTGTATTTATTCATTTAATATTCAAGGTGGTGTTACCAGGATGTAGATTTATCTCTTGTAACCCTTCCCGTAAGAAATCTGCATAATTTAAGCACCCCCTGCTTCACGGACTTTTATCCTAAGAGCAGCCGGAGTGATAACAATTTTGATTCTGGTATTGTACTGAAAAGAAAGTGATTCCAAGAATGCTATAGAAGAAAGAGGTATCCGATTAGAGAAAGCTTTAAATTAAATTTCTTCTTTGGTTGAAAGAAGCAATCTTTTATATATATATATATATATATTGGCCTTTGCATCGCTTTGTACTTTTCCATTTTGTCCAGAGGACAATCTCTTCTAACTCACGTTTTACATATGTTTCAACAAGGCCATATTTATTGCTCATTGTTCTTTTTATACTATAGATTATCTTAATTAATTAAGTATGTAGTTCTTACTTTAAAGAATATATATATATATATATATATATATATATATACTAGTTTAGATACCCGGCGTTTCCCGGGAATTCATTTGAGGCTGAATGGAGATGGTATTTTTTACTGTGCAAAATATTTTGACATTTACCCGTCCCAGTGTTTAGGGTTTATACCCGTCGTTGCTGTACATTTGGTAATAATAAAATTAATTTTTTATGTGAGACTTCACTGTCCTCCATATTGCCATATTTCCTGTCTCCTGTGCATTATACATAGCTTTGAATTGTTAAGGGCAAAATATTAACATAGATTTGAATTTATTTTTCCTGGTGAAGTTCCTGGTAGTTCATATTGGAAAGAATTGTTGAGGATATCTATATTTCTACGTAAATTACTTGAGAGAGGGAGGGAGAGAGAGAGAGAGAGATAGATTGATAGATAGATGCATTTATTGTCATAGGACCAATGGTCCTCTCTTACAGACAATATGTTTACTATAAACTGGTTACTACTACTATAAATCAAACTAAACTACTTATATATTAAATTAAAACTTATCCAAAAAACATAAAGATACTATATCATACTATATATTATAAAACTAATATACAAACAGAAAACTAAAAATATAAATAAAACTATTAAACAAATGGCATTATGGTGGACTGTGGTACATGTCATATCCCCATCTCGGTCGTAAGAAAACGATTAATGCAGGCCTTTCGGAATGATGATAATGCTTTTATTTCTTCCGGTAAAGCATTCAGCTCTCTTGCCGCAACAGCAGAGAAAGATTGGCGAAATATGTTGGTTCTGCAGGCTGTCAGTTTGAAATTGTTTCCCAGTCTGTCACTATTCATGGGAATAAAACCCTCATAAAGATTTTTGGGCACTCCGAAATCCAGGATTTTCTTAGAAAGACATAGACTATTTAATCGCCGATACACCTTAGACGTGAGCCATTCCAGAGCTTTCATGTATGATGTTATATGCTCATCTCTCTCAGTATTGAATATATATCTGATTACTGAATTAAATGCTCTCTGAATTTTTATGTCATCTGTAGATGTAATGTCTATATAAACGGAGTCGCAGTACCACATTAATGGCAAAATTAGGCTGGATACTAGTTTTATCTTAATTTCTAATGGGAAAAACTTTTTATATTTTATTAATGGATGTAATGATTTTCTTATTTTGTTAGCTACCGAAGCTGCTTGATCCTGCCATGAGAGATTGCTGTTAAATATTACGCCAAGTATACTCATTTTTTCACTCTTTTCAATAACCTGCTCATTTATTGTTATTGAAAGTCTAGGCTGCTTAATTTTTTTTAATATTTTTGGGGTACCAAGCAGTAGCCACTTGGTTTTTTTTGTGTTTAGTGTTAATGAATTTTTTGAGCACCAATCAGTAATCCTCTTTAAGTCCTGATTTATTCTTATTAAAAGTTCATTTGCATTTTCCGGAGCACCCGAAAGCCATATGCTAACGTCATCTGCGTATAAATGAATGTTGCTGTGTAGAACACAGCAGAGAGAGAGGGAGAGAGAGAGAGAGAGGGAGAGAGAGAGGGAGAGAGAGAGAGAGAGAGAGAGAGAGAGAGAGAGAGAGAGAGAGAGAGAGAGAGAGAGAGAGAGAGAGAGAGAGAGAGAGAGAGAGAATGATGAATATTTAATTCAAATTACAATGTTTGCTATACTAATAATGCAGGATACATTGTGCTTTGCGAGAACACTATGTGTTTAGATATGTCACTGTATCATTAAACTATTGAATAAAATATCGTGAGAGCGGCTTTTCTGAAATGTATCCTCTGGAACAGTTGGTCATCAAGTACTGACAGTCCACAGTGTTTCGATTAACACAAGCTAGGTGGGCAATATTCATGATTACAATTCTAACATATTGTATTGGAATAATGTAAATACATGATGATCTAATATTTATTTATATATGACAGACTCCACCGCATGATAAATAGGCTCCAAAGGTATGTACCCACTGCAATAGAATAAATCAGTTGTATTCCAGGGCTCATTTCAACCATATACTATTCAAGTTTTACTAATTTTCTATGGAATAATTGTTGAATAATATTATTTGAACTGGTAAGACCTTATTGTTTCGAATAGAATACATTTTCTGATAATCAAACTATTTTTAAAAAATGTTTTAATACGAAGGATAGATTTTTCGTCCTTTTGAAACTTTCAAGTGATGGCTTTTACCCATTTCTATCCCGAGCTAAATTTTTTATGTTCAATAGCTACACCTTTCGCATCAATAAGATAATGTAGCCAGCACGCTCGACTACAAAACTGTTCGTTTAGAGGACTTTCTTTCGAGAGTGGATTTTAGCAGATTTCCCATAAGGAAAATCAGCTATTGAGGTCAAACTCATGACGCAATTTTCGAAATTTTTCTTCAAATGTCCATCGATCCTACCCAATGGATGACGAAAATGGGGTCCGTTCATAACTTTATATATATATATATTGTAACGGGCTGGCACATAGGCCTGAATGAATAGTACGCATGTCTCTATTTAAATGATTAGATTAGTAATAGGGCTCGTTAAGAGAGGGTAGCACCTGTCAAGGGACAGTGGAATTACCTAATGAAACCATGGACCGAGAGAGTGCAGCCCTGCGAGTCCAAAGTACAATCTGGAGGACAGGAATCAGGGAGTCGGTGCCGAGACACGGAGAAGTGAGTGCCCTTTTAAGTATTATTTGCTATTTGTGCCAAGTGACTAAGATATAACAATATATTAGCAGATCTCTGAGTAAACTGAACAATTTAAGTTATATTATAGAGACGGTCGGACACTATGTAAGCCACCGGGTAAATTAATTAAAATTTAATAATAATAATAATTAACTGTTAACGCCACAATATATATATATATATATATATATATATATATATATATATATATATATATATATATATATATATATATATATATATGTATAATTCTACTGCACTTGTGTATGTCACTGAACTCTTCCTAAACGGCTGGACCGATTTGAATGAATTTCAAAGTATAAACGATATATAAACTAAAATATAAAAGTGGGAGCCCACATTTTGTTGGGCACTAACTATTAAACCGAACTTAACAAAACTCTATATGTAAATTATCATTAATTCTTCTATGATTATAAGCTATATAAATTTGTTTAGGTTCGAATTGGAGTGGGGGTCGTGTCATAAGAGTGGCCTGAATAAAAAATACTTGATATTTCATTTTCTATTTGTTTTTAGGCAAAAGTGCACATAAAAAAAGTTGTTTTTGTGTTATTAAAAGTAGGTTTTGTTTTAAACATAATATTATTAAATTTAATATGCTAATCACTTGAAATATCATTCAGGACAACGTCTGTCGGGTCCGCTAGTATATGTGTATATATATATATATATATATTTGTCTGTTACCCCTCTAGCGGTCACAAGTTTTGATTTTTGAATTTTTGATCGTAACTCTTATTGAAAGTTTTCAGCCTTGAGTAAACCCCCACTTCTACTCTTTTCACATGAACAATACTCTGATATATAATAGACCAAATTATTCAAAGCTTAAATACGAAATATCGTTTTCCAGAGACCTTTATTATACGAGATATATGCAAATATGTCCTTGCGACCCCCCCCCCGTCTTACATTCATGGACTACTAAAATTTATTCTAATTCATTATACATTACAGTACTAGATATACATACATAGTTTTCAAGTAAATCAATATGTTATATTCTGATATGTTTCAGTTATAGTTTTTCTTTCCGGTGAGCCGTTGGCGGACATGTATGTTTACATTTGAGACGCTTCCTGCCGGGAGGGCAAAGATTTCTTATTACCGTTTGTATTTATTCACCTAATATATACGATGGTGTTGTGTTAGCATTATGTACATATATGTAGTATGCGATAGACAAATCTTTGTCTATTAGTAAAATTCGCGTGGGAAATATGCTTAGTTTATGCAGCGCCTGCGTGACGGACTTTTTAGAAGAAAGGTTGAACACCCATAGTGAGAAAGAAACTCTTTCTATTAGAGTTTCTTTCGACCAAATTTAATTTTTGAAGCCTTATAGAGAATCTGAAAAGAAACTCATAAAGATGTTGGCTAACTATTCCTTCCAAAATTTCTGATAAATGGGTTGTTTCGTGTAAATCAAAGCTGCATTTTTTAGCAACCATGGAAATTGGTTTGATGAAGACATCAGATCCGAAGCTCAACGAACCGTGTCCTTCCAGTTCATTTCAGGGTTCCACTAAAAACCTTGGACGAGGCATTGTTCAAAACAAAAAAAAATGAATAGTTAAGGGCCCTGCTCAATCACGCAGTATTAGTCAGTATTAGAAGTAGCAGCAGGGAAAAGGAACATTGCTGAACAAGTAAATACATAATTAAAGGGAAGACCGATATCTGCTAATTATTCTAAATGACTGCACACATGACAGGATTTCATGTTCAAACAAAAAATTAATTTTTAGACGAACGTGAAAAGTGCGTCCTCTCGTTTAAACAGATTTTTTTTTTCATTAGACACCACACACTAAAAAAAAGTCGGTTGTGCGAAAGCCGTACACTTCCATTGTAACTCTAGAAAAAAAAAATTCTATCCAAATAATTCACTATTTTGCTTTTTCTTTCCCAACAACCCTCTATGGCTCACAACCTAACTCCAATATTATAACATTGCTCTACAAGTTTAGATTTACCAACACCACCACCGAAATTGAAAATTGTAAGCGCCAACAATTATGAGTTAATTATAGGCGCCACATAGTTGTAAGTGAATTGTAGGCGCCACACCCTTGTAAGTGAATTGTAAGCGCCAAACTACGTATTATAAGTAAATTGTAGGCGTCACACTCTTATAAGTGAATTGTAGGCGCCAAACTATTATAAATGAATTATAGGCCCACCTCCTTGTAAGTGAATTGCAAGCGCCGAGCAATTATGAGTTAATTATAGGCGCCACATCCTTATAAGTGAAATGTAAGTGCCAAACTATTATAAGTAAATTGTAGGCGTCACACTCTTATAAGTGAATTATAGGCGCCACACTTTTATAAGCGAATTGTAGGCGACACACCCTTGTAAGTGAAATGTAAGTGCCAAACTACGTATTATAAGTAAATTGTAGGCGTCACACTCTTATAAGTGAATTGTAGGCGCCAAACTATTATAAATGAATTATAGGCCCACCTCCTTGTAAGTGAATTGCAAGCGCCGAGCAATTATGAGTTAATTATAGGCGCCACATCCTTATAAGTGAAATGTAAGTGCCAAACTATTATAAGTAAATTGTAGGCGTCACACTCTTATAAGTGAATTGTAGGCGCCAAACTATTATAAATGAATTATAGGCCCACCTCCTTGTAAGTGAATTGCAAGCGCCGAGCAATTAGGAGTTAATTATAGGCGCCACATCCTTATAAGTGAAATGTAAGTGCCAAACTATTATAAGTAAATTGTAGGCGTCACACTCTTATAAGTGAATTATAGGCGCCACACTTTTATAAGCGAATTGTAGGCGACACACCCTTGTAAGTGAAATGTAAGTGCCAAACTACGTATTATAAGTAAATTGTAGGCGTCACACTCTTATAAGTGAATTGTAGGCGCCAAACTATTATAAATGAATTATAGGCCCACCTCCTTGTAAGTGAATTGCAAGCGCCGAGCAATTAGGAGTTAATTATAGGCGCCACATCCTTATAAGTGAAATGTAAGTGCCAAACTATTATATGTAAATTATAGGCGTCACCTCTTGTGAGTGAATTGCAAGCGCCGAGCAATTAGGAGTTAATTATAGGCGCTACTTCCTTATAAGTGAAATGTAAGTGCCAAACTATTATAAGTAAATTGTAGGCGTCACACTCTTATAAGTGAATTGCAAGCGCCGAGCAATTATGAGTTAATTATAGGCGCCACATCCTTATAAGTGAAATGTAAGTGCCAAACTATTATGAGTAAATTGTAGGCGTCACACTCTTATAAGTGAATTGCAAGCGCCGAGCAATTAGGAGTTAATTATAGGCGCCACATCCTTATAAGTGAAATGTAAGTGCCAAACTATTATAAGTAAATTGTAGGCGTCACACTCTTATAAGTGAATTGCAAGCGCCGAGCAATTATGAGTTAATTATAGGCGCCACATCCTTATAAGTGAAATGTAAGTGCCAAACTATTATGAGTAAATTGTAGGCGTCACACTCTTATAAGTGAATTGCAAGCGCCAAACTATAATTAACTCATAGGCGTCACATCCTTATAAGCGAACTAGCTCAGATACCCGGCTTCGCCCGGGAATTGATTTGAGGCTGAATGGTGATGGTATTTTTTTGGCAAGGCTTTAATTTGCACAATATTTTGACATTTACCCGTCCCAGTGTTTAGGGTTAATTCCCGTTGTAGGCATTTGTTAATAATTAATTTAATTTTTTATGTAAGTCTTCACTGTCCTCCAAATTGTCATATTTCCCGTAGACAAATAGACACTGAAATATCGCGAATTTTCATTTCAGGCCTCCCTCATAACCCCCACTCCCGTTGGGACGTAAAAATTTAAATATAACTTATAATCATGGAAGAATTAATGCTAATTCACGTACCGAGTTTTGC
The DNA here is from genome assembly GCA_019009955.1 of Riptortus pedestris. Lineage (NCBI taxonomy): Eukaryota > Metazoa > Arthropoda > Insecta > Hemiptera > Alydidae > Riptortus > Riptortus pedestris. Next base: position 12,724,512 of record CM032231.1, read on the forward strand.
TAATTTCGGTTCAATTGGTAGTGCCCAACAAAATTGTTGGCTCCCGCTTTATTATTTAGTGTATATCTCGTTTATATACTTTGTTATACGACAAAAATGAATATGACCAAAGTTACTCTAAATAACAAAATTAACAACCTTTGTTATGTTCATATTTGCCGAAAAACGAATAGAAAACGAAATACCGCTATTTTTAAATTCAGGCCTCCCTTACAACCCCCACTCCTGCCCGTTTCTAGAAATGTTGGTATGGCTTATTATAATGAAGGTGTTAGTGCTAATATACATACCGAATTTTATAAAGTTCGGTTGAGTCGTTTGTGCCAAATAAAATTGCTCACTTCCGCTATAGGTTTTAGCGTATATCTCGTTTATAATACGTTATACGAAAAAAGTGTATATAACAAAGGTTACTCTAAATAACAAAGTAAACAACTTTTGTTATGTTCATACTTGCCGAAAAACCAATAGGAAACGAAATATCGCTATTTTTAATTTCAGGCCTCCCTTACAACCCCCACTCCTGTTCATCTCAGAGAATTTTAATATAGCCTAAAGTCTAAGTTGGGCTAGTAGTAATATACATACCAAGTTTCATAAAATTCGGTTCAGCCGTTTATGCGTGAAAAGGTAACAAACAAACAAACAAACAAACAAACAAACATACACGAAAGAAACAAAATGCAGATATGGTGTCTATGACATGTGAAACGAAAAGTTATCGTGAAATTTCGCGAAAAAAATCAATGTACAGACAGAGGTTACAATTTTATATATATATAGATTGTAATCGCGGAACTATTATGAGTTAATTGTAGGCGTCACACTCTTATAAGTGAATTGTAGGTGCCACACCCTTCTAAGTGAAATGTAAGTGCCAAACTATTATAAGTAAATTGTAGGCGTCACACCCTTGTACATGAATTGCAGGCGCCGAGCAATTATGAGTTAATTATAGGCGCCACATCCTTATAAGTGAATTGTAATCGCCAAACTATTATGAGTGAATTGTAGGCGCCACACCCTTATAAGTGAATTGCAAGCGCCGAGCAATTATGAGTTAATTATAGGCGCCACATCCTTATAAGTGAATTGTAATCGCCAAACTATTATGAGTGAATTGTAGGCGCCACACCCGTATAAGTGAATTGCAAGCGCGAGCAATTATGAGTTAATTATAGGCGCTACATCCTTATAAGTGAATTGTAATCGCCAAACTATTATGAGTGAATTGTAGGCGCCACACTCGTATAAGTGAATTGTAACCGTCACACTCTATAAGGGAATTGTAGGCGCCACACCCTTATAAGAGAATTGTAGACGCAACACTCTTATAAGCGAATTGTAAGTGCCAAAATCTTATAAATTAATTGTAGCCGCCACACCATTATAAGTAAATTGTAGGTCCCACACCCTTATAAGTGAATTGCAGCCCCCACTCCCTTATGAGTAAATTGTAGGCACCACACCCTTATAAGTGAATTGTTGCCGCCACACTCTAATAAGTGAATTGTAGGCCCACACTTTTATAAGCGAATTGTAAGTGCCACACTCTTATAAGTGAATTGTAGCGGCCACACTTTTATAAGTGAATTTTCTGGCAATTCCTAAAAGCCATTTTTTTCTTAAAATATAAAATATAAAATAAATGAATTATAGGCCCACCTCCTTGTAAGTGAATTGCAAGCGCCGAGCAATTATGAGTTAATTATAGGCGCCACATCCTTATAAGTGAAATGTAAGTGCCAAACTATTATAAGTAAATTGTAGGCGTCACACTCTTATAAGTGAATTGTAGGCGCCACAACTGAAATGTAAGTGCCAAACTACGTATTATATTGTAGGCGTCACACTCTTATATGTGAATTGTAGGCGCCAAACTATTATAAATGAATTATAGGCCCACCTCCTTGTAAGTGAATTGCAAGCGCCGAGCAATTAGGAGTTAATTATAGGCGCCACATCCTTATAAGTGAAATGTAAGTGCCAAACTATTATAAGTAAATTGTAGGCGTCACACTCTTATAAATTGTAGGCGCCAAACTATATAAGTGAATTGCAAGCGCCGAGCAATTATAGGCGCCACATCCTTATAAGTGAAATGTAAGTGCCAAACTATTATAAGTAAATTGTAGGCGTCACACTCTTATAAGTGAATTATAGGCGCCACACTTTTATAAGCGAATTGTAGGCGACACACCCTTGTAAGTGAAATGTAAGTGCCAAACTACGTATTATAAGTAAATTGTACGCGTCACACTCTTATAAGTGAATTGTAGGCGCCAAACTATTATAAATGAATTATAGGCCCACCTCCTTGTAAGTGAATTGCAAGCGCCGAGCAATTATGAGTTAATTATAGGCGCCACATCCTTATAAGTGAAATGTAAGTGCCAAACTATTATAAGTAAATTGTAGGCGTCACACCCTTGTAAGTGAATTGCAAGCGCCGAGCAATTATGAGTTAATTATAGGCGCCACATCCTTATAAGTGAAATGTAAGTGCCAAACTATTATAAGTAAATTGTAGGCGTCACACCCTTGTAAGTGAATTGCAAGCGCCGAGCAATTATGAGTTAATTATAGGCGCCACATCCTTATAAGTGAAATGTAAGTGCCAAACTATTATAAGTAAATTGTAGGCGTCACACCCTTGTAAGTGAATTGCAAGCGCCGAGCAATTATGAGTTAATTATAGGCGCCACATCCTTATAAGTGAATTGTAATCGCCAAACTATTATGAGTGAATTGTAGGCGCCACACCCTTATAAGTGAATTGCAAGCGCCGAGCAATTATGAGTTAATTATAGGCGCCACATCCTTATAAGTGAATTGTAATCGCCAAACTATTATGAGTGAATTGTAGGCGCCACACCCTTATAAGTGAATTGCAAGCGCCGAGCAATTATGAGTTAATTATAGGCGCTACATCCTTATAAGTGAATTGTAATCGCCAAACTATTATGAGTGAATTGTAGGCGCCACACTCGTATAAGTGAATTGTAACCGTCACACTCTTATAAGGGAATTGTAGGCGCCACACCCTTATAAGAGAATTGTAGACGCAACACTCTTATAAGCGAATTGTAAGTGCCAAAATCTTATAAATTAATTGTAGCCGCCACACCATTATAAGTAAATTGTAGGTCCCACACCCTTATAAGTGAATTGCAGCCCCCACTCCCTTATGAGTAAATTGTAGGCACCACACCCTTATAAGTGAATTGTTGCCGCCACACTCTAATAAGTGAATTGTAGGCCCACACTTTTATAAGCGAATTGTAAGTGCCACACTCTTATAAGTGAATTGTAGCGGCCACACTTTTATAAGTGAATTTTCTGGCAATTCCTAAAAGCCATTTTTTTCTTAAAATCTCTAACAAGGTGAATTCTTCTAACTCGCGTAGTTCACCCCTTTTTTGTGACTTTTTTTTCTCCTTAATTTCGTATATTTTCTTTATTTTAAATTCGACAGTTATAGTCCTCACAAAACTGCAAAATAAAAATTATATATTAAATCTTCTCGTGAAGTTTTCATTTTCATTAGCCATTCGGCTATTCCTGACAGAAGTTTCATTATTTGTATTGTGATTTCACGGAGCTGCTTCCATTTATCTTCATGAGCCTCCGCTCAACGTTCGTTTTCCCCAGAACCGAAATTATTGACGGGAGAGAAATATCGACATCATTCAGCTCCAAAATCCATTACACTCTTAATGGCTCATCAATCTTCGACTGCCTCAGCTTTGTGCCGACGAATGAAATTGAGTGAGAAAGTCAATGAATGGTCTACTTCGTATTTATAAACTCAACCCCAAAAAGTCCGTCACGCAGAGGCTGCATAAACTAAGCAGATTTCCCAAGTGAAGTTTTAGAATAGAGAAATTTCACGAGAGCCGAACAGTTACTGAAACGGCCGGAAACTCACGACTACAACCCAAGTTAGCCGATCTCATCATGTCCGTTACGCTCAATAAAATGAAAATATCTCGGTTAATATTCAAGATAGAGAATAAATGTATATAACAATATTTATAGTAAATTTAATTTGCAGTAGGATTGGTTTTATACAATTTTTTGATCCGACGTATGGTAACGGTGATATTTCGAATTTTCGAAAATCCCCCTCCCACTGGTCCGATTTCAACCATTAACGAACTTGATCTGATTTTTGCATAAAACGTTTAAATATCGAGTTTGGTAATGATCAAACAAAAATTGCGCCCGCTAGAGCGTTAACAGACAAATATATATATATATATATATATATATATATATATATATATATATATATATATATAATTTTGAACGGACCTCATTTTCGTCATCTCCTGAGTAGGATCGATGGACATTTGAAGAAAATGTTTGAAAATCGCGTCATGAGTACGACCTCAATAGTTGATTTCCCTTAAGGGAAATCTGGTGGGTTTAAAGGGGGGTTTTCGATAATTGGAAATATCTCTGTTATTATGCATCAGATCGAAAAATTGTATAGAATCAATCTTATTGCAAATCAAATTTACTATAAACATTGTTGTATACATTTATCCTCTATTTTGAATATTAACAGAGATATTTGTTTTTTTATTGTGTTTGGGACATGTGATCAGGTATTGTTCGGATTAGTTAGGCCGTTTCCGTAACTGTTCGGCTCTGGTGGAAGCTTCTTCTAACTTTTCTTGTCCTTTCAGCCTTGTACTTTGTGAGATTTATGCAAATACGTTCTGTTCATCCACTCCCTCCCCCCTTCTTTAGTTCTTGGACTAGTAAAATTTGAATTATTAAAATATAAATTATTCTGATTCATTATAAATTGCTGTACTAAATATAGTAAATCGTTTACAATAAGGTTATTGTTTTGTATTCAGATGTTTAACTGTTTTTCTTTCCGGTGAAGAATATGTCTATCTATCTATCTGTTCAGCTCTGAGTGGTTGGCAGACCTAAGTTTCTACAATTCGGAAGTCGTTTCCGTTGGGTGTTTATTAAAATTAACTGAAAGATTTCTCATTACCGTTTGTATTTACTCACGGTGGTGTTAAGTGTTAGCAGTATGCAGATCTCTCTATTGTAAAACTTCACGTGGGAAATCTGCTTAGTTTACGCTGCCCCTGCGTGACTGACTTTTTTTCCGTGCGCTATAAAATGCTTATTACCCATAGTGACGAGGATACAGTTAGCTACTATCTTCTGATATTGGTAACCACCACACATTGGTGAACATACTGTTGTACATTCTATTGTGAACCGATCATGGCCCTAAAATGTTATTTGTATTCGTGAACTTCAAAGTTTGGACTTCCTACATCAAAATAGACTTAATTCGTTTTCCATTAACACTCCTCTAAAAACAAATAATTTTTTTGTTTATGTTTTAAGGAAATTTATACCGTTAGCATGCGCTATCTTTGATATAATCCCACACTCAAGAGTGTTCATGAATTTGTCTTTAGAACAGCTTTGTTACACGGCATCGTCAGTTTGGTGAATTCACCTCCAGATTACCATTGTTAGCCGACATCGGATATTCATCAGTAACGAGAAGACCGCTGGGGCAGATAGCCCGTTTGGAGAAGAAGAAAATATAATTGGTTTGTTTAGGGTATGCCACATATTTGAGGATTTAATGAAATTCGAAACATTTGCAAGCATGTAAAATGATAAATTTTATTTTATATACAAATGTAGGAGCGAGGGCTAGAATCATCCTTACCTTCAATACATTGGGATGTTGGAGTTCTTGGAGTATTATGAATTCTCTGAGAAGTTTGGCAGATATTCGTCTGTAGCACCAAGCTACATTGGTTGCTTCGGTTCTGGCAAGACAAGTTTCGATCTCATGGCCTCCTAGATTGACAGTCTTGAGAGCGATCTGCCTACCTCTCAGCCTTGCCTTGTAGACAGTCTTGGTCCATCCTGATGCAATCCATTGCAAGTCAGTGATCTCCTCCAGAGAAGTGCAGTTGAACAGCTCCGGTTTCTTGTTGGTTGTTTGTTCACCTACTCCTTCTGTCGGCGGCTGAGACGGCTGGAACAGAAGGAGTCCCGCCCCCAGAGCTACGAGCGTGATAGTAGCGGGCTTCGACGTCTCCATCCACATGATGCTGAGGCTACCAACTCCAGGCGCTAACTGGATTGCCGTCTCCACGACTCGCCTTCACTATAGCTATCCTTCCCCTCCCAGCGCATGCTCCCCCTCCCAAACCACCCCTTCAACCTCCTCCAACCACCCCTTCCCATCCTCCTACTGATTAGTCGCCCCTCCACTCATTCCTCGAGAGCATACTCCATACCCAACAACTATTCTACGTATTCTAACATAAAAAGTCCGTAATGCATGGACTACTTACTACTAAGCAGATTTTCCACCTTCTAATATGACACAATATCACTCTCATCATTTATAAATAGTCCGTCACGAAAGGGCTGCGTAAGCTCAGCAGATTTCCCACGTGAAGTTTTACAATAGTGAAATTTCAAGAGAGCCGATCAGTTACGGAAACGTCCGAACAAGCTATTGGTGGAAACTCACGATTGGAACCGGAATTAGTCAATCTCATCTCGTCCGTTATCCGCACACACTTAATAAAAATGAACACATCTCCGTTAATATTCAAAACAAAGACTAAATGTACATAACGATATTTATAGTAAATTTAATTTTCAAGAAGTTTAATTCCATACAATTTTTCGATCCGAAGTATAGTAACGGAGATTTTTCGAATTTTCATTTTCCTCCCACTGGTCCGATTTCAGCCATTAACGAACTTGAAATTTATTTTTACATAAAAAGTTCAAATATAGAGTTTGATAACGATTAAGCAAAAATTACGACTATATATGATTTTGGACGAACCTCATTTTCGTCATCTCCTGGGTAGGATCGATGGACATTTGAGAGAATTTTTCAAAAATCACGTCATGAGTACGACCTCAATAGCTGAATTAGCCCTTAAGGGAAATCTGCTAGAATCCGATGAGTAAAGGGGGGGGGTATTACTGTAGGCCTCGCCTAATACTCAACTTACGAAAAAATGCACAGAACAATATTTGTAGATCATCAACAGGTTAACAAGTTTGGTTCTATAACTTTTTACTATCCGAGTCCATAATAACGGAGATATTTTAAATTTTCGAATTCCTCTCCCCTCCAAACCCCCACCATTCCAAGTCCCATTTTAGCTAATAACAAAATAAAATAAAGAAATATAGTTTTATCTAAAACAGTTAAATATTGAGTACGGTAGAGATGAAATAAACATTTTCGAGTAAAGAAGGAAAAATCGTAAATGATGATAATCATCACAACGTAAAAATTCAAGGAAATTCATGTGAGGTAATTAACCTTGACAAAAAGGTGCTTCATTTTAAAATAGCTTATTGTTAATATGACATGAGTAGGAGAGGAGGGGGGGGCACGTAAAGAATGTAAATATCTGGGTTAGTAATCAAGATAGTGAAAAAGTCCGTCACGCAGGAGCTGCGTAAACTAAGCAGATTTCCCACGTGAAGTTTTACAATAGAGACATTTCAGAAATATAGAGCCGAACAGTTACAGGAACGGCCCTAACTACTCTTGAATGAAAACCCTCACGACTAAGACCCGAATTTGCCACTCTACCTTCTGAAGCTGGAAAACATAAAAAGGCAAAATCTCGTAATATTCAAGATAAAGACTAATGGATATAACACTATTTATATTAAATGTAATTTGCAATTAGATTGACTCTATATAATTTTTCGATCCGACGTATCGTAACGAGATATTTCGAATTTTCGAAATCCTCCCCCTCGAAACCCCCCCTCCACTGGTCCGATTTCAGCCCATAAAAAACTGATCTTTTATTTTTACATAAAACGTTTAAATATCGAGTTTGGTAACGATCAAGCGAAAATTGCGACCGCTAGAGCGTTAACAGCATATATATATATATATATATATATATATATATATATAAAATTTTGAACGGACCTCATTTTCGTCATGTCCTGGGTAGGATCGATGGACATTTGAAAAAATTTCGAAACTCGCGTCATGAGTACGACCTCAATGGCTGATTTCCCTTAAGGGAAATCTGCTAAAAACGTTACTAAATTTATAGATCATTAGATTTTCAATGATATTAATTCTATACAATTATTCGATGCGGCGCATAATAACGGAGATATTAAGAAGTTTTGAATCCCATAAGAAAAAATTACTCAAGAACAACAAATTACGAATAGCTTAATACTTGAGTTACGAAAAAAAATGTTGAAGGCAAATTAACAGGATCAATAGTTTATCAAGATTGATCCTATAACTTTTTGAAATCCGATAAATAATAACGGAGATATTAAGAAGTTTTGAATCCCATAAGAAAAAATTACTCAAGAACAACAAATTACGAATATCTTAATACTTGAGTTACGAAAAAAAATGTTGAGGGCAAATTAACAGGATCAGTAGTTTATCAAGATTGATCCTATAACTTTTTCAAATCCGATAAATAATAACGGAGATATTTTGAATGGAATTCCTCTCCCCTAAAAACCCCATCTATTCCTGGTCCAATTTCAGCCATTAACGAATATTTTCACTAGTGTTAAAGAAAACGATTAAATATCCAGTATGATAAAGATTAAATAATTTTTTTTGAGACATGAAATAAAATCATAATTAGTGACGTCATCACATAACGTATTTGCAAGTATCACATCTACTAATGATCTGCTGGAAACAATATTTGGTATTTAAGTTTCAATGAGATATTTTATAATATATTCAATAATTTTTTATGTGCCAAAAAACTAGGGGTTTGCACAAGGATGAAAAAAGTCCGTCACGCAGGGGCAGCGTAAGCTAAGCCCATTTCCCTTGTAAAGGTTTATACATAAATCTACATATTGGTGACACGACCGAGAATAATAAGTGAATTAATTCAAACGGTAATGAGAAATCTTTCAATCAATTTAAATGTTAACCCTAGAAGTACCAAGGGGGGGGGGGCTCCTTGAGCCCACAACTTTTTGTTTTTGTTCCCTATCACCCAATTTGAATGGGATATTTTTGATATTTTATGTATTCCTCAGAAAAACATCCTAGAATAGGCAGAACAACAAAATGAAATAAAAAAATTTCTACGTTCAGAAAAAAAAAATTTTTGACCTATGCTCGAGGACCCTCCCCCCTTGGTAATGCAAGGGTTAGTTATACACTTAGTACCAAGGGGGGGTGGGGCTCCTTCGAGCCCAACAGAATATTTATTACTACTTTAACTATAATTCAAGTGTTATTAAATTATATTGCTTCAAATAATAATTACTTGATTAATTTTAACATACAGAAACCTTCCAAGTTTTTTTTCCCCAATAAAAAAATAAATATATTCTCCCCTATAATTTTTTTTCATATAAAAAATAAATTACTGAATGGTTAAAATTATTGCTCCGGGAAAGGTACTTTTTTTAGAAAAGAGAAGAATTTTATTCTATGTTGTTCCAAACTAGGAACAGTTATCCCATGCTGCATCCTCGACACAACATGGAGAAGAAATAGTGCTAGGCCGAAAAGTACTTTTTAATTAGAACTATCAAAGATGTAGTAAAATTGTGTTGCTGAAAGAGTGAAAACTTGGGGCATTTCTAGATCTTCATGAAGGCCATGGAGCATGTTCTAGGCGAGAACTGGTTTACCAATTGGAGAACAAGGGTTCCATCAAGTGGAGGCTAAGTGTTACAAACTTGTGTTAGAGAAGCCAAAACAAAATAAGAGAAATACAACAACCTATCAAAATCTAAGCAGCAATTGCTCAAATGTAAAGTTCAGTTTAATAACAAACACTCGGGAAAAAAATTATTTGTGCAAAAGCACCGACAATGCAATTACGAATCTGATAATTAGATTTTCTTAATTATTATTCTATTATATAATTACTTAGATATAGATAACTTATTATTCTAACAATGTTTAGATATGTACCTCTAGAAAATAAAATTACATATAATTTAAAGTCATCCGTTTCCCCATCCGAACTTTTTTTTTAATTATTTTTTATTTTTGTATTTAATTTTTTTTTTTAATTTTTTTCCCCACAGGTGTCATAAGAAACGTTCATTAAACATAATCAAATAGAAATAAAAAATTTAAAAAAATTATAGAACCAAAATAAAAGGTTTTTAAGGTTGAGGGCTCGAGGAGCCCCCCCTTGGTAATCCATGCGACCTGGGAGAGCTCGGTAATACTAGGGTTAATTACTTCCACAACGGAAAGGGCCTGAGCTGTAAACAAACATGCTAGTCAACCTCTTGGAACTGAATAGATAAATATTCTAGACCGGAATGAGAAACAATTACTGAAATATATTTGAGTATAACATATAAAGTATATTGAAAACTATTTAAGATAGCTAGTGCTCTATTATATAATGAATCAGAATAATTTTTATCTGAATCATTTAAATTTTAATAATCTAATAACACAAGAAGAAGAGGTGGGGATCAACAGAACGTATTTGCGTATATCTCACCAAATAAAAGTCCGTCACGCAGGGGCTGCGTAAACTAAGCAGATTTCCCGCGTGAAATTAACCAATAGATAAATCTACATACGAGTAACACAACGCCACCGTGAATATTAGGTGAATAAATACAAACGATAATAAGAAACCTCCCGACGGAAAGCATCTGAAAAGTAAACAAACAGTTCTGCCAACTTCTCACCGGAAAGAAAAGCAATTACTGTAATATACCTGAATATAGCGTATTAATTTGATTGTTTAAGTAACATGAGTAGAAGTGTGGGTTTGCTGAAGGCTGGAACCTGAAAAATGCAAATATCTCGGTTAATATTCATGAGAGGTAGTAAATATATATAACAATATTTATAGTACATTTAATTTGCTTTAAGGATCGATGGACATTTGAAGAAAAATTTCGAAAATCGCGTCATGAGTAGGACCCCAATAGCTGATTTCTCTTAAGGGAAATCTGCTAAAAGTTCAATTTAAATGAAAGGCCTTGACAAGAAGATTACTGTACACCATGACAAATATCAAATCTAAAATGGCCTTCGGCAAAACGTACCAGATTTCATATTTTTTTTAAAAAAGATTTAATATTTTTAGATTATGGATACCAAATGAAAGTGTGTGTATAAATATAAACAGTTCATGGCGGATCAGATATTACTGTTTTTTTTTGTTTTTTTTTAGAGTTAGATTGCAACAAATCGTAAGGAAATAAACCTTGTATTAATGGGACACTAAATTAACTAAATAGAATGAGAAATTAAAACTAAAAACTTGAAAATAAAGTAAGTAAATAAGTTAAACGCTTTTATTGAGAAAAAAAAACAGATACAAATTATGAAGAAATGTAATTGGAAATCTAAAAAAATAATCCCTAGGTAATTATTTAAATATAGTTATAGTATGATAGTTTTACACTTTCCTAGTTACCAGTCATCATAACACTCACCTCATCAATTTAGTGCATTGATCAGACAATAAATAAAATCGCGGGACATGTGAAATTTCTATCAACACTCAACAATTCATATGATGAGACCTGAATAAATACGTAAATAGCATTTGCAATCATATGAATGGTAGGCTGTAGTTAGAAATTTCACACAACCCATGATTTTATTTATTTTTCTGATGTCTTTAATTGATATAATATTAATAATAAGCTGTTATTTTGAAATACTAAAAAAAAAAATATTTCAGAGGGAAAATACAGCTTAATTATCCAGCTCAATTATTAACAAAGAGTCATATAAATAAATCCTAAAGTGGAATTAAAATGGGAATTACAGAATACAGTAAAATAACAATCCTTCTGGAAAGGTTTTACATTTTTCATTCCTTTCCTTTCTTTATTAAAGCATTCTCGAGATAAAACTTCTAAATAATTAAAATTTTATGTTATTTTCTGAGAGTTTGACATCATTTTCGTGGATATTTACTGTAAGTGTAAAACGTCCGTGGCTGCGTTAGCTAAGGAGATTTCTCTCGTGCTGGTATAAAACTTGTGATCTCATCTTACCACATATTCTCTATTTATATGCTAAACTAAGGATGAGTAGAAATGGAGGGGATTTACCGAAGGCAGAAAACAAGGAAGTACGGATTACCCGTTTAATGCAAGAATTGTGGAAAATGCATAGAACAAAAATCGTAGAATATCAATAGTTTAACAAGATTGGTTCTATCAAATTTGTCGATCGGACTCATAATAACGATAATATGTTGATTTTTTAAATCCCCGCCCCACTCTAGACTCCCCACTATTCCAGGTCCAATTTCCTCCATGATCTTCAATATTGAATGAAATCTCTAATTATCGAGTAGAGGTTTAGAACTACTTTTTTTCCCCCCACCTCTGCCCCGCTGTACCTTTGGGTTTCCCCATACCAGCGGTCTCCATTTAATAAGATATATAAAATTTTGAATAGATAAATTGGGTTCAGGTAACTTAGCATAACTCACCGAGCATGGCTGAGCATTAAAGTGCAACATTTGGGAGATTTAGTTTAAGTCCGAAAAGTCCTAGGGGAACCCGCAGCTGCGACTCCTTTGCCTCTGTTCAAAGAAGTGGCAGCAAGAGCCTAACTAACTAGCCTACATACCTAAAGCCTAAATACTAACCTAAACGCTACGCTTGGCGTTGAAACGCGGACATTGGAGGATCACGTGGTCAGCCGTATCCAACTCGCCACAGGAGCACAATGGGGATTCCTTTCGTTTGAAGAAATGTAGTTTGTTATTGTACTCCCAGTGATCACTGATAAGTTGGCTGGAGAAGAAATCTGGAACGTACCATCTCAGATTAGTTCTGGTCCTGACATCTGGGAAAAATTTGTAGGTCATCCTACCTTTGCAGGAGTTGGTCCAGCGACTCTGCCAACTGTCCCAGATGGTTTCTTCAATATGGTGGAGTGTTTCTCTAAGGTCCTGCTGTCCTATTGTGAAGATAGACTCTTCTATCTTGTAAGGCAATCCCCTGACTGCTTGGTACATAGCGACCCAACAACTCAAAACAAAGCTTTATATAAAATGCTTCTGTTCTTACCAGTGATGCCCCAAGTATTACGTGCTATTGTCCTTAGGTGGTGAAATCGTCCGCTAACCGAATCCCGGAGATGAGAAGCGTGAGGGTTGAGATTTAACCTCTCCCCGATGTGGACTCCTAGGTATACTACTTTGGGCTGCAGTTGAAGCCTGGTCTGACCTATTACCAACCTTGGGGGCCACCTATGACAAAGCTTTCCGTTTAACAAGATGCTCTGTGTTTTCTGGTCATTGAGCTGAAGTTTATTTTGAAAACACCAATCCTGTATAGCGTTAATGATTCGCTGACCCTCCACTTCCAGCTCCTGCCTACTATTTCCATTAACTAAGCAGCACAGATCGTCTGCATAAGCCGTAACCTCAATGCCAAGGGACCGCAACTTGAGGAGCAGCTCGTCAAACACCAGTGCCCAGATGTAAGGCCCCAGCACAGAGCCTTGTGCACAGCCCCGAGCTACTTCCCTCCTGTTCATTTAGTATTTGGTATAGATTTTCTGGGCACTGCCTTCTCCTGAGTGCTCTCAGGATGGATGGCCACTATAGGTTATCAAAGGCCCCTGCGATATCAAATAGTATCCCCCAAAACGTACTTTGCGTCGGAAATTTGCACTTTTTGGATTATATCTCGAATTGCTTCTGTGGTAGACCCCCACTTTTTTGCACCAAAAATGATCTGGCGATGCGTTGTTTTTCAAGATGGCCTTTAAACTGGCCACTATCAATCTTTCTAATACTTTGCCCAAATGCGGAAGAAGGCTTATCGCACGATATCTTGACTCCACCTGTTCGCTTGATTTTAGAATTGCGACCACTTCGGCTTCTTTCCATTTCCTAGGGAAATATCCTACCTTCAGACAGGCATTATAGAGTTCTTGAAGCCGTGTTCTCAAAGCGTTCCCACCGTGCTTTATAACTGCAGCCTCAATCATATCCGATCCAGGTGACTAAGAATTTCGCAGTTTATCGATGGCTATGTCGGTATCTATGCTGTCCCATTCCGCAACATTTCCGGTCAGCAGAGGCTCTTCCTGCTCGCCCCTGGCTATTTGCTGCTCCTCTGTTTCACACAATGTGGTGTCTTCTGGGAACGCCATTCTCAGCATTTCTGTTATGGTTTGGGTGTAGCCTGTATTAGTGCGAACGGTCTTATAGAGATCCTTGAGCGGGATTTTTTGTGCTACCGTCTTATAATGTACTCGTAGGCCCCATACGTCCCTTGCCGACTCGCTTTCGACAAAGGTTTCCCAGCCTTTCTCTTTCGAGTTCTTGACCATTTTATGGAATATTTTATTTAGCTCGTAGTAGTGGGCTTTTAACGTCTCACGTTTACTTGGGGTGCGAGATCTTTGAAAGACCCCGCGTACTCTTTTCCGGTCCTTCTTAGCTCTAGTGAGATCTTGATTCCACCACGATACCATGCCTGGATTGGATCCTCTCAACCCAGAGTATATATAGTTTACAGTAGTTTAGAACTACTGTAAACTATATCAAATTAAGTCATTAACAGGTTATAACATTAAAAACTCATAATGGAGCAGATATGCTGAATTTTGTGTTTTATCCCCAACCCCTGAACGCTTATTTATAAGGCTACGGATTGTATTATGAATTTGACCGTTGATGGTGTTAGGTAAGAGGAGTGCTTCCTATGGACATCATCAAAACAATAAATCGAGGCAGCTCCGCTTGTGAGGAAATGAAAGAGAGATGAGATAAAGAGTGCGAGACAGACAGAGAGTGAGTGTGTGTGAGAGAGAGAGAGAGTGTGTGTGTGTGTGTGAGAGAGAGAGAGAGAGAGAGAGAGAGAGAGAAAGGTGTGGAAAGTCACGGGGGGGAGGTGGTGGGGGGACAAAAAGCCCGGCCAAGGATTGATGAATGGAAGTCCCCTCCTGATTGATGACGTCACTACTCGAGTCCCCTTACCTTAGTCCACTTCACACAGCTATACATCTGCTTCCCTAAAAAAAAAATAACATCCTTGGTCCCATCTTGGCTATGAAAAGGCCGGTAACCTGTAGATAGCCCGTCCATATTAGCCATAGTAACAAAAAGTGGACGTTAATAACAATTAATAATTATAAATGATATTAAATACCATGGGGTCTATAAGTCCCTCCGCTCGGGAGGCAGTCCTTTAGTTAGTTTTCTTACTATTGAATAAAAGTGTAGGCAGTGCAGCTTTAGTGAACAGTTCTTTATAGTTTCAGTGCTGTGCAGTGTTTAGTGAAGATCAACGCAGTGCAGTGTTTTGTGAACATCAGTGATTCACGTGATCGCGAATTATTATGATGAGCAATAAGAACGCGAAGCTAACAGTGCAGTAGTAGTAAAAAGTGGACGTTAATAAATAATAATAATAACTATAAATGACATTAAAGACCATGAGGTAAAATAAAAAGTCCTTCACGCAGTCTAGCTAAACAAAGCAGATTTCCCACGTAATGTTTTACCATAGAAGGTACACAGACCCTCAGAGCTCAATAGGTTCAGCCAGTCTATTGGAGGCAACTCATTCCTCCTTGGTTAACGGGGGTTGGACGTGGAGTTGATCACTCACTAAAAACTCTAATTATTGACCACATACATCTCGCTCTGGGCTGCTGAGGGTATATAATGCCACCCCAATAATATAAAAAAATGGTATTGATAAGTTATCATTAAATTGAAAATTATGGGAGCTACTATTTTTATATATACATGCATTTGAATGAATTGTTTATTATTGAATAGGTAATTAAACATGAGGCTTATTTGTGTGACCTAACATACAACCACCACTTCTTTTTGTTCATAAGATGGTTAATATAGGTTATAGTAACCCTGCTGGTTAGAATTATCTCAGATGGAGATTTTCGTTAAGTCACTAGTGCCCTCTAGAATTGATGAAAGGATCTATAGTTTTTAATGTATATCTTGTTTAAACGATCATATTCGACAGAATTGGCTCTAAAAATTAAAAACGTCCGTCACGCAGGGGCTGCGTAAACTAAACAGATTTCCCCTGTGAAGTTTTACAAAAGAGAAATCTGCATACTGGTAACACAATACCACCGTGATTAGAAAATGAGAAATCTTTCAGTTAATTACAATAAATTCCCAACTGAAACGGCTTCTGAATTGTAAGAATAATTTATATTTTAATAACTCAAATTTTAGTAGTCCAAGAACTAAAGAAGGGGGGGGGCGGATGAACAGAACGTATTTGCATAAATCTCACAAAGTAACGAAGGTAAGCTAAGGTTAGAAACGAAAGGTTAGAAGAAGCTTCCGCCTAAGCCGAGAAATGACGAAGATGGCCGACGTAATCCGAAGTATACCTGACCACAAACTTCATAAAAATGCAAATATCTCGGTTAATATTCAAGATAAAGAATAAATGTACAGAACAATATTTATAGTAAATTTAGTTTGTTATAAGATTGATTCTATACAGTTTTTCGATCCGATGCAAAATAACGGAGATATTTTGAATTTTCGAAAATCCCCCCTTTAAACCCCCCTCCCTCTGGTCTGTTTCAGCCATTAACGAACTAGATCTGTCTTTTTACAAAAAACGGTTAAATCTCGAGTTTCCTAACGATCAACCAAAAATTGCGACCGCTAGAGCGTTAACAGAAATATATATATATTTTTTGAACGGACCTCATTTTCGTCATCTCCTGGGTAGGATCGATAGACATTTGAAGAAAATTTTCGAAAATCGCGTCATGAGTACGACCTCAATAGCTGATTTCTCTTAAGGGAAATCTGCTAATAAGCAACTTTTCTTGTTTATGTGACGAATAAAACAAAAATGAAACGGAATATCGCTGTTTTTCGTTTTTGTTGTTTGTTTTAAGAATATTTAATTTATTTAAGATGCCACTACAATGGCGATTCATCTTTTAACATTTTTTTCTCCTTTTTTTTTAAATTTTGGTGTTTGTTATTACCCTCTCGATGCGGACATGATTTTTGAAAATACTTCACGGACGTGTACATAGTCTTTTTAAATATTTCATATTAATGCTATTTTTCGATTCTACTTCAGCTGCGATCGGTCCTGCAGTGAGGAAGCTTAGCCACTAGGGACTAATAATGCTAACCCATTTTTCGAGCTAGTTTCTGATAAATAACCAAACAATGAATGATTTAGTTTATAACAATGAAACAAATAAACGTATTACTAAAAGCTAATTCTCTAGGTTAATATATGGGAAAGAGAGTTTTATAAGGACAACAGTTCTGTGAATATAAAATATATTCTATAGCTTTGTTTCAAGTTGTTTCTTATTGTTAAATTTTTTTCTGACATTAGAATGAATAACCTCATAGAAACGCTCAATACCAATAAACCATCATTGGCCATTTTTTATCTCAGTAATGAAAATATAGAATTTTATATTTATTTATAGAAGAACAGTGAAGCTATTAGTGGATACTGTGAGTAGTAATTAAGAATAATTAACAAAGTGTGTAGTGCATTGTTAAATAAATTGTGCAGTGATAAAAACTGTGAAACTTGTGTGTGTTTAATTTTGCAATCCAAAATAACTCTAATAAACAACGTTTATTACTGATTTTGTAATAAACGTTACAATATATATATATATATATATATATATATATATATATATATATATATATATATATATATATATATAATACTAGCTAAGGTACCCCCGGCTTCGCCCGGGAATTCATTTAAGGCTGAATGAAGATAATATTTTTTGGCAAGGCTTTACTTTCCACAATATTTTGACATTTCCCCGTCCCAGTGTTTAGAATTTATACCCGTCGATGCTCTGGATTTGTTAATAATAAAATTATTTTTTATTTAAGAGTTCACTGTCCTCAATATTTTTAAATTTCCCGTCTCCTGTGCATGTAGTTTTTTTTTTATAACTTAATGGACCATATAATTTATAATCGTAGAAAGAATTCTATTTACTAAACCACGTATGACTAAACGTTCCTTTCCCTTGATGCGGTACAAAACCCAGCGGTGACAGCTCTTTTAGGTGCGTCAATACCTCTATAACCCCCCACTCCCGTTCGAACCTTAAAATTTTAATATAGCTTATGACCATGGAACAATTAATGCTAATTTACATATAGAGCTGTGTTAAGTTTATTAGTGCCCAATAAAATTGTTGGCTGTCTTTAGGTTTTAGTGAATATCTCGTTTGTACGTTGTTATAAAACAAAAGAGAATATAACAAAAGTTACTTGAAACAACAAAATAAACAACTTTTGTCATATGCATATTTGCAGAAAACCCAATAGAAAACGAAAAAGTGTTATTTTTTATTTCAGACCTCCCTTACAACCCCCACTCCTGCCCATCCCTAGAAATGTTGGTATGGCTTGTTATAATGAAGGCGTTAGTCCTAAAACACGTACTGAGTTTTATTTAGTTCGGTTGATTCTTTTGTATTCTTTTCATTTATACTTAAGTAAACGACGAAAGTGTATATGACAATAGTTACTCTAAATAATAAATTAAATAACTTTTGTTATGTGCATATTTGCCAAAAACCCAACAGGAAACGAAATATCGCTATTTTTAATTTCAGGCCTCCCTTGCAACTCCCACTCCTGATTGTCGCTAGAAATGTTGGTACATCTTATTATCATGGAGGAGTTTGTGGTAGTTCACATACCGAGTTTTGTTTAGTTCTGATTAGTCTTGTGTCCAATAAAATTATTGACTCCCGCTATAGCGTATAACTCATTTATACTTCGGTATACGAAAAAATGTATATAACAAATGTTACTCTAAACAATAAAATAAATAACTTTTTTCATGTGCGTATCTGCCGGAAAAGCAATACGAAACGAAATATCGCTATTTTTAATTTCTGGCCTCTCTTATAACCCCCACTCCAGCTTGAACCTAAAAATTGTAATATAGCTTATAATCATGGGTGAATTAATGCTAATTCATATACCGAATATTGTTAAGTTCGGTACAATCGTTAGTGCCCAATAATATTGTTGGCTCCCGCTTTAGATTTTAGTGTATATCTCGTTTATACTTTGTTATACGACAAAAACGAATATAATAAATGTTACATTAAATAACAAACTAAACAAGTTTTGTCATGAGCATGTTTGCCGAAAACCCAATAGAAAACGAAATACCGCTGTTTTTAATTTCAGGCACTCCTGCTCGTCTCTAGAAATGTTGGTATCGCTTATTATAACGAAGGAGTTGAAATTAATACACATACTGATTTTTATTTAGTTCGGTTGAGTTTTTTGTGCCAAATAAAATTGTTGACTCCCGCTATACGTTTTAGCGTATAACGCATTTTTACTTCGGTATACGACGAAAGTGTATATAATAAAAGTTACTCTACATATCAAAATAAAAAACTTTTGGAATGTGCATATTTGCCGAAACCCAATAGGAAAAGGAATATCGCTATTTTTAATTTCAGCCCTTTCTTACAACCCCAACTCCTGCCCATCCCTAGAAAACTTGTTATGACTTATGATAATTAAGGCGTCATTGCTAATACACATACCGAGTTTTATTTAATTCGGTTCAGTCTTTTGTGCCAAATAATATTGTTGACTCCCGCTATAATTTTTAGCGTATAACGCATTTACACTTCGGTATACGACGAAAGTGTATATAACAATAGGTACTCTTAATAACAAAATAAACAACTTTTGTATTTGCATATTTCCCAAAAAACCAATAGGAAACTAAATATCGCTATTTTTAATTTCAGACCTCCTTATAACCCCCACTCCTGTTCGTATCAGAGAAAGTTGATATTGCCTAAAGTCTAAGTTGAGTTAGTTGTAATATACATACCAAGTATCATAAAATTTGGTTAGGCCGCTTATGCGTGAATAGGTAACAAACAAACAAATGAACAAACACACACCAAAAAAACAAAATGCAGTTATGGTGTCCTTGACATGTGAAACGAAAATTTAACGTGAAGTTATGAGAAAAAAATCAATGTACAGACAGAGGTTACAATTTTATATATATATATATATATATATATATATATATATATATATAGTGTTGCGAAAATTAAAGGATTAGCAGAGAGAGTCGCGTATTTGGGAAGTGCGATATAGATCAAAGAAGCCGACAGAGGGTTGAGCTCCAACTAGTACCTTCCAGTCCAGACGTCGAAAGGACCAGCCAATTCCACTTTGATGTATGCCGACGACCGGCGATGTAAAGAACCGGCCAGCCGTGAGCTAGTCAGTTTCTTCTCAAGTGCTCATATGTGCGTTCGGTGCTACAGTGCGACTTAGTGCAATGCGGTAAAGTGTTTTTATAAGAAGAACAGTGTTGTGCCGTGACTGTAAGTAACAGTTTAGTGCCGTGTTTAAGACAGTGCAGTGCCGCGAAGCAAAGGACAGTGCAGTGCCACGAAGTAAAGGACAGTGCAGTGCCGTCTTTTGGTGTTCTTCAGTGACCGTGAGTGAATTATTGGACTGTGGAATCTGAAGAACAGTGACGCTATCAGTGTATACTGTGAGTAGTAATTAAGAATAATTACCAAGTGTATTGTGCATTGTGAAATAAATTGTGCAGTGATAAAAACTGTGAAACTTGTGAGTGTTTAATTTTGCAATCAAAAAGAACTCTAATTAACAACGTTTATTTCTGATTTTGTAATACAACGTAACAATATATCTAATATATAATATAAAATTGTATATATATATATATATATATATATATCCGACATGTGATCGAGATATTTCGCCAAAAAAAATAAAAACTACAGACAGCGCTTAAACTTTTATATATATACTTATATATATATATATATATATATATATATATATATATATATATAAAATTGTAACCTCTGTCATTTGATTTTTTTCGCGAAATTTCACGATAACATTTCGTTTCACATGTCATAAACATCATAACTGCATTTTTTTACTTTCATGTATGGTTGTTTATTTGTCTGTTACCTTTTCACGCATAAACGGCTGAACCGAATTTACTGAAACTTAGTATGTATATTACTACTAGCCCAACTTAGACTTTAGGCTATACTAATATTCTCTGAGACGAACAGGAGTGGGGGTTATAAGGGAGGCCTGTAATTAAAAATAGCGATATTTCGTTTCCTATTGGTTTTTCGGCAAATATGCACATAACAAAAGTTATTTAATTTATTATTTAGAGTATCTTTTGTAATATACACTTTCGTCGTGTACCTAAGTATAAATGAGTTATATGCTAAAAGTTATAGCGGGAGTCAACAATTGTATTTGGCACAAAAGAATCAACTGAACTAAATAAAACTAAAGGAGTTGGCAGCACTGAGGCTAGGGAGGTGTCGAGCTACTTCCTTTGTCCTATCAGTTCTGCCACTTCCCTGCCGACCTCATATTGGACTATGTTTACATGATAATTGATGCTTACACTTTTAGTAATGTAGTGTTATTCTCAGGAATCTGAATTTGTTTAATAATCATAAATAAATAATTTAAAAGAATGAACGCTGGGTATGTTCACCCAGTTATTTCTGATATTTATTAACTCTGCTCCGTCAGTGTATGATATACGTTACTAAATGCCAATATAAATATACAGTTTACAATCCAGACTTACAAAAGAGTATTTTTAATAGCGGTTATGACTTACCTAAAACAGCTGTCACCATTAAGCTTTGTACAGCATCAAAGGAAAGGAACTTTTATTCATACATGCTTTGGAGGATAGAATACTTTCTACGATTATGCATTATACTGTTCAATACGTTATAAAAAAACAAACAAAAAAACAACATGCAAAGGAGACGGGAAATATAAAAAATATTGAGGAGGGGAAAGTCTTAAATAACAAATAATTTTATTATGAACAAATCCACAGCAACGACGGGTATGAACCCTAAAGACTGTGACGGGGAAATGTCAAAATATTGTGGAAAGTAAAGACTTGCAAATAAAATACCATCTTCATTCAAGCTCAAATGAATTCCCGGGCGAAGCCTGGTACCTAAGCTAGTGTATATATATATATATATATATATATATCGCGCTCTTCAGGGTCGCCGGAGGAGGTCAGCAAGGAGGTGGTCGGAGAGGCGGAGTCTGACTTCAGGAGCGACGGCGACATCGGGCAGAGTGCAGACGATGGAGCGGACGCTGAAGAACCTGGTGGAGGTCGACTGGGGTCAGGAGCTCAGTAGCCAGGTGAGTGGACAGCTGCAGGAACTGGGGGAGTCGCTGGTGAGCGAAGTGGTGAGGAGGAGCCAAGAAGTTCTGGATAGGATCCAGAGCGAAGTGAATACTACCCTGCAGACCCTGACGGCTCACGACGAGGAAAGAGGTAAGGAGGTGGAGAGAGTCAGGCAGGAATTCAGGGAGAGTTTGTTTAGGGTTGAGAGAGAGGTTGAAAGAGTGGGGAATGTATGTGAGAAAGGCGTGAAAGGGAACGAGGAGATTCGTGACAATATGAATCGGGTGTATGAGGAGGTACAGGTGGGGGGTAAGAGGATGGAACCCTTGGAGAAGAACGTGGTCAAGGAGGTGCGGAGGAAGATGGAGGAGCTGGACCCCGACAGGCTGAGCGACAGGGTAAGTGAGCGAGTAAGTAGGGTGGTGAGTGAGAGAGTGGGTGAAAGGGTAAATGAGTGTGTGAGTGAGAGTATGTGTGACAGGGTTGGCATGAGAGTGAGTGAGAGTGTGGGGGATAAGGTGATGGATGTTGTGAAAAGTGTGGCCCGCGAGAACCTTGGAGCTGAGAGGATGGACGTGGACTCGGCGGTACCGGAGGAGAGTTGGGGTCAGGTGGTCGGGAAGAAGAAGAAGAAGAGGGGACCTCGAGTTATACTGGAGTTGCCGAAGAGTGTCGACGCTAAAGTCCGTAGGGAGGACATAGCTAAATGTCTGGATCCCAAGGAAGGAGAGGTGCGGGTGAGGGGACTCGTGAGGCGTGGAGGTGCCTACGTGGTGGACTGTCACGATCACCAAGACATCGAGAGATTGCGGGCCAACGAGTGTTTAAAAGGGCTGGGTGTGAATGTGGATGGTGAGAAAGGGTGGAGGTTGCCTAGGGTGAAAATGTTTGATGTGGATAGGATGATAGGAAAGGATGACTTGTGGTTGTGTGTGCGCAAGAGGAATGGATGTGTATTCGAGGGTATGACTGAGGATGAATGCAAGGCCGAGTTTATTCCGGAGTTTGTGAGTGGTGGTTCATTGCGTGTGTGTACATGGGTGGTAAGAATGAGTGTTTCAGAGGGTGATGAGGGCAGGTCGGCTGTATGTGGGCCTACATTCGTGCAGGTGCGTGGAGGATTTCACCGTTAGGAGGTGTAACACCTGTTTGAGGTATGGGCACGGCGCTAGGACGTGTAGGTCACCATTGACGTGCGGCTGGTGCGGAGAAGTAGGACACCACCAAATGAGATGTCCGAGTGCCGGTAACCAGGAGAAGCTGAGGTGCGCCAACTGCTGGGGGGCCGGCTACAGGGACAGGAGTCATCCAGCTGGATGGGCTAGGTGCCCGGTGCTGGAGGTAGAGAAGCGGCAGATGAGGAGGAACACCAGCTATGACTAGGCCCAATACAGCGTGGGTGGGGATCTGCCAGGTGAACATGGACAGAGCGAGTGTGGTTGCGAGTGAGGTGCGAATGGAAGCGTGTAAGAGTGGAGTGAGTGTGATTGCTGTGCAAGAGCCGTATGTGAGGGATGGAAGAGTGACTGGGTTTGGTATGGGTGCGAGAGTGATTGTTGGGTGTGAATCTGATGAGCGTGCGTGGGCGGCGGTTGTAGTACTGGACCCGAATGTGGGGGTTCTCAGGCTCAGCCAGCTGAGCGACAGCCATTGTGTTGTGGTTCAGCTGATAACTGGGGTTGGGGCCTTTTACTTGGTGTCCATGTACTTTCAGGCGTCGCACAGTATAGATGGGTACCTTGAGAGATTGTGTATGATTGAGAGAGTGTTGAGAGGTAAGGATGTTATAGTGTGCATGGATGCGAATGCGAAGAATGTGTTGTGGGGTGGTGATGTGACGGATGATAGAGGGTTGGATTTGGAAGAGTGTGTGAATGGGAATGGAACTGGAAGAGGTGAGCGTGCAAGGTTTTGTCTGAGGTCGGCTGATTGGGAGAATTTTCGAATGTTGTTGAATGAGAGTGTGAACGGTGTGTCTGGGTTTAGAGTGTCGTGTAGGAAGGATGTTGTGAGGTATGTGAGGTGTGTGGAAGAGTGGATTATTAGGTGTGCGAAAGGGAGTATGAATAGAGGAGTGAAAAGGCCGAGAGCTGTGTGTTGGTGGTCGGATGAGTTGGAGCGAATGAAGCGTGATGTGATGAGAGCAAGGAGAGAGTGGCAGAGAGCGAATGGGGAGAGTGAAAGAGTGTATGCAAGGAGTGTGTATGATCAGAAGGAAGGTTACAAAAGAGGATAAGGAGGCCAAGAAGGATTCCTGGAAGGCGGAGTGATGGGTATGATTGGTGAGAGTGAAGGTGTGTGTGACTGGGAAGAGAGTGGAAGGAGGTTGCTTGATCGTCTGATTCCGGATGACTGTAGAGAAAATGAGAGTGAGAGTCAGAAGAGTGTAAGGAGAGCGAATGGGAGGTATGTGCCTGAGTTTGGAGAGAGATGGAATGTGAGTGAGGATGAGGTACGAGAGGCTGTGTGGAAGAGCAAGAATGGGAAGGCGCCTGGATGGGATGGAATAAGTGTGGAGATGTTGAAAGAGGGGTCGTGTGAATTGAAGTACAGAGTATTTCCGAGCCGGTGGAAGTGGGGGCGTGTGAGAGCGTTGTTGAAGAGTGAGGAGCAGAGCGTGAATGACCCGAGCGCGTTTAGGCCGATAACGCTGCTGCCTGTGTTAGGGAAGGTGTTTGAGAGAATGATTGCGTGCAAGTTGGAGGGGGGGTGGATTGGGGGTGAGAGAAAGGGGTGTGAAAAGAGAAATGGATGAGTGAGAGGAAGATGAGGTTGTCTGAGGAGAAAACGGTGTGCATGTTGATGAAAGGTTCTGTGAATGTGAATAGGAGTCCGAGAGTGCGAATGGGTGAGAGAGTGTTGAAGTATGGCTGGAGTGCGTTACTTGGGTGTGGTGGCAGGAGAGAATGGGGTTGAGAGAGCATGTGAGGCGTGTTTGTGAGAAAGCAGTGAATGTATTCAGTGGAGTTTGAGTGTTTATGGGAATGGATGTTGTGAGAGAATGAGGTATGTGAGGATGCTGTATAGTGGGGTGTTCTTGTCGGTTGTGTGTTATGCGGCGGGTGCATGGGGTGACAGAATGAATGTGTGGATGAGGAGGGAGCTTCGGAAGGCGCACCGCAGAGTCCTGTTGAGGATCATCAAGGCGTACCGGACGATCTCGCAAGATGCCTTGGAGGTGTTGGCTGGAGTGTGGCCCTTGGAGCTGGAGGTGGAGCGGCTACAAACTGAGGAAGCATGGAAGAGTGGAATGGAAGGGAAGGGTGATAGAGGGTGTGAAAAGGAAGGGTGATAGATTATTGCATGGCGCTGGTGCTAAGTGGACATGGCTGTTTTAGAGGTAAGTTGTTTAGTTTTAGGTTAGTTGAAAATGCATGGTGTGATTGTGAGGAGGAGGAGGAGGATAGTGCGAAGCATGTTGTGTTTGAATGTGTTAAGTATGCAAGCGAGCGTGAAAGGTTGCATGACGGTTTGAAAGAGTTGCGGGTCGAATGTGGAATGAGTGGGTATTTGAGTGAAAGTGGCTTTAGTTTATTTGTGTTATAGCAAGAGGGAGGAGATAGGTCCTGCCTGACGGGTACGGAGCCCACCCTCCCCAAGGGCAGCAGGAAGTCCCCCCCTGTGTAGCCCTTGGGTAGGGGAACCGTAGGAACAGTAGGTCCTTAGTCGGCTTTGCTGTTCCGGGCCGGGGATCATTCCGGCCTTAATGGGGTAAGTCGCTTGCGGCTTACTCAATATGAACTACGGGCTGGGTGGTGTCCGGAGTGGAGGCTTGCCTCCATCTGCCGGTCATAGACGTAGTGGTCGTGTGTTCGATGCACGGAGGCGGCGGGCCAGGTAAACTGATACATGTTGTCTGTGTGTTGGAGCTAGGTAGTGGGCTTGTCCCCCACCTGGAGTAGCGTTCGCATGCTGGTGACATACGAGCAGAGCGTATATACGCTGGCATGCGTGGGCTATTCCTATCTGTGTCCCCAAATAAGAAATAGATAGGTGCTGGGGATTAAGGCTTCACGGCTAGGAGCCCCCGTTCTGTTTCTACTCCTTTCTGGAATACACACTGTCATCAAATGAGGTACCTCGTGGCTTGCCTCTCCCCGCTGTGCTCTCCTTCCGCCCACACTCTGCTACTATCGTGGATATCTACTCGATGGCGAGCATTATCTTGTTTATGCAAAGAGTACTGCTTTGCGGGCCTTATGACTTGATGTTTGTTTCTCCTTTAGTTGAGATTATATTTGTCATCTAATGAGGTTCTGGCACGGGGCCGGCCCTCCCCAAGGGCAGCAGTAAGCCCCCGCTGTGTAGCTGCTGGGTAGGGGAACCGTAGGAACAGTAGGCCCTTAGTCGGCTTTGCTGTTCCGGGCCGGAGATCATTCCGGCCTTAATGGGGTAAGTTTCTAGCGGCTTACTCAATATGAACTTCGGGCTGGGTGGAGTCCGGAGTGGAGGCTTGCCTTCACTGCCGGTCATAGACGTAGTGGTCGTGTGCTCAAAGCCCGAGGACATACAGGCCAGGAAACTGGTACATGTGCTCTTCGTGTGGGACTGTCCCTTCCATAGGATCGCTAAACCATCGTAGCGAATCCTCAGTCTCCAGAGAGGTGTTGGAAAGGTGTAGGCTGGATTAAGTCCGTAATGGCTAGGTGGCTCCTGCATTGTTGCCACATTTCGAATGGGTACACAATGTCATTAACCCTGCACTCACAACGTGGGGTCACCCATGACCCCCGATTCCTAAGAATATTGTGTAAGTCCTTTTAACTCCAGCTGTTCGACATGTCTAATCCTGTACCTTCCTGTCCTGACAAGATGTTCATAACAGAGGGCCAGTCTGCTTTCAAACCTTTCATAGGAAACATATATAGTGCTTTTAGGGTCACAGTTTGTGGTTAACGTAACATTTTTACTTTTACAATTTATAATGTCAGGAAATAAAATATTTAATATGGGAGATGAAATTCGCACAGAACTTCTTTGGCAAATTGAAGAAGAAAAATTGAGACATTCTTCTGCTGATGAAAGTACTCATGATGAATTAAATGACGGACATGTAAGTGAAGATGATGATGGACAGTTAGAAGAATGAGTGTGGTGAGCCGACGTTTCGGGGTGCGACTGGGGGTGTGAGTTGGATAGATGTGACTGTGGTGTTTGCGAGTATGAGAGCTAGGTTTACTGAATGGAGTGTTGAGAGTGAATGGTGCAGCAGTGCGCATTGTGTGTTAGTGTTTCGTGTGTTGAGAGGTGATAGAGTGGGAAGAATGAAAGGTGAGCGTGCAAGGTTCTGTCTGAGGTCGGCTGATTGGGATCAGTTTCGAATTTTGTTGGTTTAGAGTGTCGTGTAGAAGGATGTAGTGAGGGTGAGGGTGTGGAAGAGTGGATTGTCAGGTGTGCGAAAGGAAGTATGAAAAGAGGTGTGAAAAGGCCGGTGGGGAGGAGAGAGGGGGTGTGTGTGGGGAGTGTATGCTAGGAGTGTGTATGAGCAAAAAAGATAAGCTTATAAGAAGAGGATCAAGGAGGTCAAGAAGGAATCCTGGAAAGAGTTTCTCGATGCGGAGGAAGAGAAGGCTCCCTGGAACTTGGCCTACAAGATGTCCTCGAGGAAGCTGAAGCCTGAGAGAGTGATGGGTATGTTTGGAGAGAATGAAGGTGTGTGTGATTGGGAAGTGAGTGGAAGGAGATTGTTGGATCGCCTGATACCGGATGACTGTAGAGTGGATGAGAGTGAGAGTCAGAAGAGTGTAAGGAGAGCGAATGGGAGGTATGTGCCTGAGTTTGGTGAGAGATGGAATGTGAGTGAGGATGAGGTGCGAGAGGCTGTGTGGAAGAGTAAGAATGGGAAGGCGCCTGGATGGGATGGAATAAGTGTTGAGATGTTGAAAGAGGGGTGGTGTGAGTTGAAGAGTGTTTTGAGACGTATGTATGGTGTGTGTGTGAAGTATCGAGTGTTTCCGAATAGATGGAAGTGGGGGCGTGTGGGAGCGTTGTTGAAGAGTGAGGATAAGAGTGTGAATGATCCGAGTGCGTTTAGACCGATAACGCTGCTGCCTGTGTTAGGGAAGGTGTTTGAGAGAATGATTGCGTGCAAGTTGGAGTGGCTGTTTAGTGAGAGTGTGCATGAGAGACAGTATGGGTTTATGAGTGGGAGGTGTACGGAGGATGCTATGTGGGATGTAAGGCGTGAGGTTGAGCGGAGTGAAAGTAAGTATGTGTTGGGTGTGTTCTTGGATGTGGTGGGTGCGTTTGACAGAGTGTGGTGGCCGAGTGTGTTGAGAGAAAGGGGTGTGAAAAGAGAGTTGTATGAGTGTTGAGTATGGACTGGGTGCGTTATTGGGGGTGTGGTGGCAGGAGAGAATGGGTCTGAGAGTGCATGTGAGGCGTGTGTGTGAGAAAGCTGTGAATGTGTTTAATGGAGTGTTGAGTGTGTATGGGAATGGATGTTGCGAGAGAATGAGGTATGTACAGATGCTGTATAGTAGAGTGTTTTTGTCTGTGGTGTGTTATGCGTCGGGTGATAGGTTGAATGTGTGGATGAGGAGGGAGCTCAAGAAGGCGCACCGGAGGATTTTGCTTAGGATCATAAAGGCATACCGGACGATCTCGCAGGATGCCTTGGAGGTGCTGGCCGGAGTGTGGCCCTTGGAGCTGGAGGTGGAGCGGCGTTGGAGCGGCTACATGTTGAGGATGAATGGAAGCGGTTAAGGGTAGAGTAGAGTGATTGAGGGTGGTTGTGAAAAGGGAAGGGTTTGCAAGGAGGAATGTCCTGTTTGGATCGAATGGACCGACAGTGCGTGGCGGTTGGTAGCAGTGTGAATGGGAAGATGGACGTACGAGTGGTTTTGCCCTAGTGTGGTTGAGTGAGTAAGCATGGAATTGGCTCTGATTGTGGATTAATGCATGGCGCAGGTGTTGAGTGGGCATGGGTTGTTTTTTTTTAAGAGTAAGCTGTTAGGGGATTTAGGGTTACCTGAAAATGCCATGGTTTGATTGTGAGGAGGGAGGATAGGTGTGTGGCATGTTGTGTTGAAATGTGTTAAGTTATGCAAGTGAGCGTGAAAGGTTTGCCATGAAGGTTTGAAAGAGTTGAGGGTCGAATGTGTGGAATGAGTGGGGTTAGTGCGTTTATCTGAGTGAAAGTGGGTTTTATTTAGTTATTTAGAAAGTAATGCAAGGAGTGTCGTTGATTGAGAGGAAAGAAAAGGGATGAGACTGGGAGACCATAGAGAGTGTGTAAAGAAGTTAGGTTCCTGCCTGATGTGTACGGAGCCGCCCCTCATCCCAAGGGCAGCAGGAAAGGATTTAGTCCCCCCCCCCCCCCTTTTTTGTGTCAGCCCTTGGGTAGGAGGGAACCGTTCCAGGAACAGTTAGGTCCTTAGGCGGCTTTGCTGTTTCCGGGCCGGGGATCATTCCGGCCTTAATGGGGTAATTCCGCGCTAGCGGCCTTACTCAATATGAAAGCTAACAGGGACTAGGGTGGTAGAGTCCCGGAATGGTGGAGGCTTGCTCTCCATCTTTTGCACGGTCATAGACGTAGTGGTCGTCGTGTGTTCGATGCAACGAGAGGCGGCGGGGGCCAGGTTAAGACTAGATACATGTTGTCTGTGGTGGTTGGAGCTAGGTAGTGGGCTTTGTCGTTCCCCCACCGTGGGGATAGTGAGCGATCTTTGTCGCATGCTGGTGACACATACCGAGGTCAAAGCGGTATGTACCGCTGGCATGCGTTGGGCTATTCCTATCTGTGTCCCCAAATAGGAAACATAGATTAGGTGATAGGAGATTAAGGCTTCACACGGCTAGCGAGCCACCGTTCTGATTCTAAAACTCCTTTCTGGAAATACACAACTGTCATCAAATGAGGTACCGTCGTGGCTTGCCTCTCCGCACCCGCTGGTGCACTCTCCTTTCGCCCACACTCTGCTACTATCGTGGATATCTACTCGATGGCGAGCATTATCTTGTTTATGCAAAGAGTACTGCTTTGCGGGCCTTATGACGTGATGTTTGTTTCACCTTTATTTGAGATTATATTTGTCATTAAATGAGGTACCTAGTGGCTTGCCGCTCCCCGCTGAGCTCATGCCATTTGAGCAATTGTGAGACGCACACATTTTTTTTTATCGGTAAAACAATCCCAGGTTGTTAATTAACCCGCTAGGGGTCATACAAATTTTCAAGGTAAAGAGAATTTAGCCGCAGTGGTGTTAACAATGGCATAGTAAAAATAATAGCACTATTAAAATTAAAACTTTTATATTATTTATAAGCAGTATGTTTTATAAAAAAAATAGTATTTGACCAATTAGAGGAACGAAGAACTGAAAAATGTGTATTTCCCAGCAGTTGCTATAGCAATCATTCAATGATATTGTTTCTCAAGATTGAGGCATGATTTCCCATAAATAGGGACATTACTCAAACTGAGATCAATAAAAATAAATAAAGAGGAAAGGAAATAGCGGGAATCCGAAGGGGGCTGGAGTAGAAATATTGTTGCCATCCAACGAGAAAGGCTATAACACTTGCGATATTGGGCAACATAATAAATGATATATAGAACGGGAGGAGAAAGATGAAGAAGCTGAAATAAGCGTTGGATTGATAGAGAACAACCTTTTCCTGATTCAGACTTATATTGGTTTCCGCTTCCTATTCCCTCATTTAAATGAAATTGTTTTCCCAAATAGCTTCTTGCCGGACTCGGAAACTTTTGACAGGAATCGTATATTGATCATTGGAAGTCTGAGAGTTCCATTACTATACATTATTCACTGACATCTGAATATTCGAATATCAGTAGTTTTTTTTCCTTTTGTAGGAACATTTTCTGATTTTGAATGTAACGGCGACCGTTTCTATGAGCTTGATTCTATGGCTAACAAACTTGGAAGGCTGAGGGTCACAAAAAGAATGAGGCACGAATTGTTGCGATCTGGCTGCGGCAAAAGTCAGTGGAAGCTTTAAAAATTTGATAATTCCCACAACCAAATCACTAACAAGAATTTAGGAAGGGTTCACCAGCAATCGACTCAAGTCAAAATTAAAATATATACATATATATAAATTTATTTATAATTAAATATTCACCAATAATAAGTATTTATCAAAATGAAGAGGCACCTTATAATAATATAAAGGGTGACACTTATCTCTACTTAAATTAGATTGCAATTAAAGCACTTAGATGTTTTAATAGGAGCTCAGACTCTGTCATGAGAGGTAGTGCAGGCGAGAAGTAGTCTGGCTAAGGCAGGCTGAAGCTGCAGGATTAGTGAGGTCTCACAGGACAAGGGGTCTCCCACAAGAGATATAACTATTCTTAATATTTTGCGACGTCGCCCTTTGGTAGTCTGAGCCGATGTCGCCCTTTGCCCCCGCCAATCAAAATATGCTCAAAAAGTGTATTTCACATACACATTATTATCAAAATTCATCCGTAATATTATTTAGTGTATCGACTTTAAGAGCTGTGAATGTTATTATAAAAATCCATCGCCGTTAACTACTAAAATACGAGAGCACATGGTGACTTAACTCCAAATTGGATAAAACTCTTATTTAAAGGTAAAAAAAAGTCCGTCACGCAGGGGCTGCGTAAACTAAACATATTTCCCTCGTGAAGTTTTACAATAGAGAACTCTGCCTACTAATAACGGCAGTAGTAAAGAATCTCTAAACCAATTCACGAGGGACGAACAGTTACGGAAACGGCCGTACTAGCTTTCGGTGGAAAGTCCCGAATATGGCTGACCTCTGCCAACCACTCACACGATTCAAATGCAAATATCTTGGTTAATATTCAAGATAGAGAATAAATGTATATAACATTATTTATAGTAAATTTAATAAGATTGGTTCTATACAATTTTTCGATCCGATGTACAGTAATGGAGATATTTCGAATTTTCAAAAATCCCCCCTCTAACCCCCCCCCCCCCCGCTCCCACTTGTCCGATGTCAGCCGTTAACGAACTTGATCTTCCTTTTTACATAAAACGATTAACCCTCCGTCGGGCGCACCTCTGACTGGAGAAACGAAACAAAATCGGGCGCACACGGCCTGCGAGGCCGCCCACATATTTTAGCCCCCACTTCCCCATCTAATTAAATTTTTTTAATTTAAAACGCTGGTTAGAACAGAATTTGGCTAGGATCTAAGGAAAGCAAATATGCTATTTAGTACGTAAAATAATAACTTTATTAAAATAGAATGAAGCTTAAACTAACAACAAGTAAAATTGATAAGGCGCCATTCGGCCTGAGAGGACCAGAGTTAGACTAGCACTTATTTTTTCAAGATATCGACGAACTTCTTTACAGGAATAAAAGCATTAATCTTAGTTAAAAGAAAACGATTGCAATAGATATATCATGAAAAAACCACTCATCTTTGACACAATTAAGGAGCAATTGGGCGCAGTCGGCCTCACAAGCCAGCTATGGACCAGACGGGCTGGAATGTAAGGATGGCCATAATCAGACTAAAGTAGGGGATTCTAAGCATTGAACACGAATCAGGAAACTAGCTGGGAATGGCAGCTCACAGGGAGGCTAGGATGAGGTCGGGGCATCCCCCCCCCCCCCCCCCCAAAAAATAGGTTTTCACTGGCCCTCTCCAGGCTAGCTGCGCGGGCCCCCCCCTTCGGGCGCCGACCTAAGTGGTTAAATACCGAGTTTAGTGACGATTAAACAAAAATTGCGACCTGCTAGAGTGTTATCAGACAAAATAAATATATATAAAATATATATATATATATATATATATATATATGTGTATGTTATGTATATATATATATATATATATATATATATATATATATATATATAATTTTGAACGGACCTCATTTTCGTCATCTCCAGGGTAGGATCGATGGACATTTGAAGAAAATTTTCGAAAATCGCGTCATGAGTACGACTTTAAGGAAAATCTGCTAAAACTGGAAAATTTAAGTATTCATAAATAATAATTATGGGTCCATGGGGGGTTAGCCATGCGAGTTAAAGCGTTGACCTTTATCTCATGGCAAACCTAAAGTGGCGAGTTCGATTCTTGCCTGGGCAAAGGAAATTATTTAGTGACGAAATTCATTAAATAACATCCTAAAATCCCACCCTGGCTAGAAAAGGGTGGTAACCGGTAGACAACCCGTCCCAATTAGCCTGAGTTGCAAAAAATGGACGTTAATAAATAATAATAATAATCTTAATGAGCTTTGTGCTGGCATTATTCAAAATATAAAATATATTGTCATTTGTGATGTGTTTATGTAATGCAATGTCAGACTCATTGCATATCGTTGCTTTTTGGATGAGACTTTTGAACCATAATGGAATCCGTAAGTAGTAGATAAGAAGACATAAAAGTCTACAATGTTTATTATCTTATAAAAAAGAAAATATTTCCAGTATTTTCTCCCATTTTTACATTTTATATGTTTAGTAAAAATGGGAGGAATATTATCTTTTGTATAAGATACTAATACTACTACTTGTAGATTCTATTATTGTCCAAAAGTCTCATACAAAATATTTCCAAATATTTCTCCAGTTTTTAAATTTTCTATTTTTAGTAAACCTTAGAGCGGCCATTCGATACATTTTCCTCTATCTGCAATGTCACTCAGACTTTTGCATCTCATGTATTTAGTCTCTGGAAACCGCCGCTCCTGTTGATGTGATCTTGACTTGGAACAGTAACTGGGCGTTAAACGAATTACATACTGCTTTAACGTTATGATTCGTTTTGTCTAAAAAGTCCGTCACACGGGAGCTGCGTAAACTAAGCAGATTTCGCAAGTACTGGAATAACACACTTTTGATCTCGCCTAGCCAAATACTCTCTGTGCAAATAGTCCGTTGAATAGCAGTTGATTAACTGGAACGAACTATATATTGGATAAACACTAGCCAGCTGGAGCCATTAGAGAGGTGCCAAATTGTGTTTACCCAGCAGATAGTACAGTTCGATATACAACGGGTACACTGTGTTTTCCCTCAGCGAAGCTAACCCCCTTCCCTCACTAGACTACATAAATACATAGGACCTATGTTAATTGTCCAGTTGTATATACCATTTGTTGGTGTTAACTACCAATTCCCATTATCATCCACAACCAAGCGCATATACTATTGCCAGGCCTGCAAACTGTAACACCGGTATTTTCCAATACTCAACTGATTCTAACCAATCACTGATTCTAACGGGTAGAAAGAAAAAAAAAATTGAGTCCGTCGCGCAGGGGCAGCGTAAACTAAGAAGATTTCCCGCGTGAAGTTTAACAATAGATAAATCTACGTACCGGTAACGCAACACCACCGTGAATATTAAGTGAATAAATACAAACGATAATAAGAAACTTCCCGACGGAAAACATCTGAAATGTATACAAACAGTTCTGCCAACATCTTGCCGGAAAGAAAAACAATTACTGTAATATATCTGCAAATAACGTACTAAATTGATTGGAAACTATTTACTATATCTAGAACTGTAATTTATAATGCATCAGAATAACTATTATCTCAATCAATCAAATTTTGCCAAGACCTTAGGACGGGGAGGGGGGGGGGTCACCAGGACATATTTGCATGTATCTCGTATAATAAAGATCTCCTGAATACAAAATTCGGCATTTAAGCTTCGAATAATGTGGTCTTTTATATAGTAGAGTATTGTTTATCTAACATGAGTAGAAGTGGGGGTTTGCTTAAGGCTGAAAACTGAAAAATGCAAATATTTCGGTTAATATTCAAGATAGAGAATAAATGAATGTAACAATATTTATAGAACATTTATTTGCAATAAGATTGATTCTGTGCCTTTTTTAGATCAGACGTATAGTAACGGAGATATGTCGAATTTTCGAAATTCTTCCACTCTAAATCCCCCCCACTCCCCCTGGTCCTATTTCAGCCGCTAACGACCTTGATCTTTCTTTTTACATAAAACGACTAAACATCGAGTTTGGTAACGATCAAACAAAAATTGCGACCGTTAGAGCGGCAATCTCTCTCTCTCTCTCTATCTCTCTCTCTCTCTCTCTCTCTCTCTCTCTCTCTCTCTCTCTCTCTCTCTCTCTCTCTCTCTCTCTCTCTCTCTCTCTCTCTCTCTCTCTCTCTCTCTCTCTCTCTCTCTCTCTCTCTCTCTCTCTCTCTCTCTCTCTCTCTCTCTCTCCCCTCTCTCTCTCTCTCTCTCTCTCTCTCTCTCTCTCTCTCTCTCTCTCTCTCCCTCTCTCTCTCTCTCTCTCTCTCTCTCTCCCTCTCTCTCTCTCTCTCTCTCTCTCTCTCTCTCTCTCTCTCTCTCTCTCTCTCTCTCTCTCTCTCTATTCTCTCTCTTTTTTCTCTCTCTCTCTCTCTCTCTCTCTCTCTCTCTCTCTCTCTCTCTCTCTCTCTCTCTCTCTCTCTCTCTCTCTCTCTCTCTCCCCCCCCAACTCTCTCTTCCTGTCACCCCCTCTCTCTCTCTCTCCATCTCTCTCTCTCTCTCTCACCCCTCTCTCCCCCATCTCTCTCTCTCTCTCTCTCTCGCTCTCTTCTCTCCCTCTCTCCCTCCCTCTCTCTCTCTCTCTCTCCCTCCCTCTCCCCCTCTCTCTCCCTCCCATAAGAAATGTATTGAATAAAAATCCGTAGCGTCAATATTTTAACAATATTGATTCTATAACATAAGATACCTAGATACCAACAACATAAGATAGTTCTATGCTAATTTTCGATCCGAAGTACCATAATGGAGATATTTCGAATTTTCGAAATTCTGCCTCTCCCCAACGGTTCCATTTTAACCGTTAACGAACTCGATCTTCAGGTTTGCATGAGACGCTTATATATCGAGATGGGTAGCGATAAAATAAAAAGTGCGACCACTAGAGCGGTAACAGTCCGTACAAAATTATAATTATAATTTATATATACACTAGCTAAGGTACCCGGCTTTGCCCGGGAATTCATTTGAGCTTGAACGAAGATGGTATTTTTTTTGGCAAGTCTTTACTTTCCATAATATTTTGACATTTCCACGTCACAGTCTTTAGGGTTCATACCCGTCGTTGCTGTGGATTTGTTCATAATAAAATTATTTGTTATTTAAGACTTCTCGTCTCCTCGTCGTTATATTTCTCGTCTCCTGTGCATGCCGTTTTTTTTTTTTTACAACTTATTGAACAGAATAATTCATAATCGTGGAAAGTATTCTATCTTCCAAAGCATGTATGAATAAAAGTTCCTTCCCCTTGATGCTGTACAAAGCTTAATGGTGACAGCTGTTTTAGGTAAGTCATAACCGCTATTAAAAATACTCTTTTGTAAGTCTGGATTGTAAACTGTATATTTATATTGGCATTTAGTAACGTATATCATACGTTAACGGAGCAGAGTTAATAAATACCAGAAATAACTGGGTGCACTTCCCCAGCGTTCATCCTTTTAAATTATTTATTTATGATTATTAAACAAATTCAGATTCCTGAGAATAACACTACATTACTAAAAGTGTAAGCATCAATTATCATGTAAACATAGACCAATATGAGGTCGGCAGGGAAGTGGCAGAACTGATAGGACAAAGGAAGTAGCTCGACACCTCCCTAGCCTCAGTGCTGCCAACTCCTTTAGGATATCAATTCTGTAATACATTAAATTATATTAACAAATCAGATTACATTATCTTCACAATACGAAGACTGTTTGTTCAAATATTATTCACGTTCTAATTAAATAATGTATTAAATATACTTAGAGAAACCCGGCGTTTCGGCGTAAATTAATGTTTGGGATAAGAGAAGGGGAGGGGGGCGGTATACTTTATTTGGTGCAAACTGTTACTGGCGTTAAAAAATAACATAGTTTTGAATTATTAAGGATAAAATTCTAACATGGATTTGAATTAATTTATCCAGGTGAGGTACCGGGTAGTTCATATTGGAATAAATTGTTGAGCATATCAATATTTCTACACAAATTACTTGCTTCATACCTAATTTTCCAAAAAAAAATTATAAAACAAAAGCTAATCTTGTTATATAATAAAATATAATATAATAAAAAGTAAACAGCTTTTGTTATGTGCACGATTGCCGAAAAATATGTAGAAGATGAAATATCGCGAATTTTTATTTCAGGCCTCCCTTATAACCCCCACTCCCGTCTGAACCTAAACATTTTAATATAGTTTATAATCTTGGGAGAATTAATGCTAATACACATACCGAGTTTTGTTGAGTCGCGAAATTTCACGATAACTTTTCGTTTCACACTCCATAACTGGAATTTGTTTCTTTCGTGTATATAGTTTGTTTGTTAGTTTGATACCTTTTCAAGCATAAACGGTTGAACCGAACTCTATGAAACTTGGTATGTATATTACTACTAGTCCAACTTAGACTTTAGGTTATATTAATATTCTCTAAGACACACAGAAGTGTGGGTTATAAGGGAGGCCTGAAATTTCCTATTGGTTTTCCGGCAAATATGCACATAACAAAAGTTATTTATATTGTTATTCAGAGTAACTTTTCTTATATACACTTTCGTCGTATACCGAAGTATAAATGAGTTATATGCTAAACATTATAGCGGGAATCAACAATTTTATTTGGCACAAAAGAATCAACTAAACTAAATAAAACTCGGTATATGTATTAGCACTAACGCCTTCATTATAACAAGCAATACCAACATTTCTAGGGACGGGCAGGACTGGGGGATGTAAGGATGTCTGAAATTAAAAATAGCAATATTTCGTTTCCTTTTGGTTTTTCCGAAAATATTCATATAACAAAAGTTGTTTATTTTGTTATTTAGAGTAACTTTTGTTATATTCACTTTTGTTTTATAACAAAGTATAAACGAGGTATTCACCCAAAACTTAAGCGGGGGCCAACTATTTTATTGGGCACTAACGGTTGAACTGAATTTAACAAAACTCGGTATGTGAATTAGCATTAATTCATCCATTATAAGCTATATTAAAATTTATAGGGTCAAACGTGTGTGGGGATTATCAGAGAGGCCTGAAATGAAAAATTTCGATATTCCGTTTCGCATTGGTTTTTCAACGGATGCACGTAACATACGTTGCTTATTGTGTTATTTAAAGTTGCTTTTGTTATACATACTTTTTCGTATACTGAAGTATAAACGAGACATACGCTAAAACCTATAGCGGAAGTCAACAATTTTATTAGGCGCAAAAAACAACTGAATTAAACAAAACTCGGTATGTGAATTAGCATCCTCTCCTCCATGAAAATAATCTGTGTTAACATTTCTGTGGATGACACGGGGGAGGGGGGGGATTATCTGGGAAGCCTGTTATCTCATGCACATTACAGAAGGTTTTTATTTGTTATTTAGAATAACTTTTGTCGTTTAACAAAGTTAAACTAATTAATGTTTATTTGTTATAGGCGTAATAATGGTGTTTTTTCGACTTATATGGTAGTTCTATGTATAATTCGTATTAGTGAGGTTATAAATCTCAAGCGGAAGGGAAAGTCGCACCGAGGCCCACCCACACAGTTAATTGTATTAACTTATTTCCTGTTTAATGCTGGCACTATTGGAATTTCTTTCTACTTATAACCGACTATTTCTAAACTATGTGTGCTCGGAGTGGGTTCGACAGAAAATATGTGCATTACAGATATTATTTCATTTTATAAATGCTATCCATGATCATGATTTGAATTATTCACGGTGTGTCAAACAAATAGAGGGAATGGTCGGGAACTCATTTTCATTTACTCTTTTTAATTAAATTTTCTATTCTATTAGTCCCCAAAGTTGCCCTCATGGAAAAATAATACGCCCAGACAGGAAGTATAATTGTACACATTGAAGCCTTGCTATAAAAATACCCTCAATATTCAGCCTCTAATGATTTCCCGAGCAAAGCCGGGTACCTTAGCTAGTATATGTATACATGTATAATTATAAATTTGAACTGACCTCATTTTCGTCTTCTCCTAGGTAGGATCGATGAACTTTTAATGAAATTTTTCGTAAATCGCATCATAAGGACAACATCAATACCTGGTTTCTCTAAAAAAAAAATTTGTTAATGGAGAAACTTTTACTGGTATTTGCTTAGAAATGATAGTAATACATTCCTGCTATTGATTTAGTATGTGGAAAGTTCTATTTCCCTTTTTTCTTAAAGATGTAGGAATATTTTCCTTTTAACTTCTTAGGAAAAGAAATGATTTTTCCTACTATTTTCTTAGGAAGTATAGTAACATTTTTCTGCTTTCTTATTATAAAATGGAGAGGTTTTTTCCCTATTTTCTTATAACACTCCTTACTAGAAGTTGGTGAGTATTGTAGACTTATTGTTTCCTATTAGATTATATAGGCAGAGTCAAACTTATTCTACGATTCGTATTGGAGGAGAAGAGAATCCGACTCAATCTTACTTATATTTCCATTTAGAAATAAAAGTTTTATCAATCTTAGTCAACCACTCCGTTCCATGAGTGAGTTTCTTCACTATTTCCAGCAACGATCGTAGATAATATTCCAAAGGAGTTTATTTGTGTTCTAGATTATCTGTTTTCAAACTGTGATTGAAAGTATTGATAAAAAAAAATTGTAAATTTTATAAGGCTATACTAGTTACCTTATTATTTTGAACCTTTTCATCACGCCTGTTAACTGCCCAAATATAATAAAAGTCCAACACGCGGGGGCTGCGTAAACTAGGCGGATCTTCCACGGGCATGTATAACATACTTTTGGTACCATCGTCATGAGGCCATCTTCAAAAGTTGATTTCCCTTAAGGAAATCCTGGTCTTAAATAAAAGAAAAGGAAAAAGATACACTCCTTTTTTAGGAATTTGTATACAACTTCTGTTTATGGTTTTCGAAAAAGTGCCCTAACACTTTGAGTGCAGTTACGTCTCCAGACGCTCTTATATAACGATAGAAAAAAACCTCTATACTGTTATACGGTCAACCACCAAAGCCTTCTAAAAGAGCATGTCTTCAAAAACTGATTTCATAAATCTGAGATTATCTACTTAAATAATTATCAATTTAGAATAATGATATTATCAACTACATACACTTAATGAATTTTATTTATATACAACTACATAAACTTAAAGAAATTTTTTCATCCTACATACATTAAATGTAACAAGCATTGCAATTGGTGGCTGGATTTCATTTATACACGAAGAGCCCAGTGGAGCTTTTTCAGTTTTTTACTCAAAACATATTTAAAATTTGTCATATAGTTCTTGTAAGATAAAAAAAGAAATGCTCTCAACGGCGTTTAAAATTCTAGTAAATTTCTAGATAAGTCCTGAAATTTTGTTAGAAAAAGATAATTAAGTTAAAAAAAAAAAATTATTTTTACCACCTATTTAGGAAGGTTTATTGGGAGTTTGTGTTGTGGGTAATGCGAGGCACTTTTTCTCTCCATTGTATACGAAATTGAACGTCAAAATATTTCATCTGGACTTAGAACGTCTTTTACTCCTGTTCCAACTTAGTTTTCGGGATATAGTACTCTTCTGAGAGACGAAAAGGAGTTGGAGTTATAAGGGAGGCCTAAAATGAAAATAACGCTATATATAGTCTTGGGAAACCATTAGAACTTGAATGATGACGGTATCATTTTCTGCAAAGATTTACAATGCACAATATTTTTGCATTTCCCCGTCTCAGTGTTTAGGGTTTCATACCTGAATATCTAGTGACTAAATTGAACATATTGGTTTCTCAGCAATCATGCACATAACAAATGTGATTTATTTGTTATTTACAGTAATTTTTGTTATATAGACTTTTGTCGTAAACCGAAGCATAAACGAGACATACGCTAAATACTACAGCGGAAATAGTAGTATTTTTTTTTAATGGGCACAAAAGACTGAACCGAACTGAAAAAAAGCTCGGTATTTGAACTGGCGTTAACCCCTCCATGATTTAAGCTGTATTAAATTTTCTAGGGACGAACAGGAGTGGGGGGTTCTAAGGAAAGCATGACATGAAAAATGTCTGTATTTAGTTTCCCGTAGACTTTAGAAACATGCACATGGCAAAAGTGTTTGTTTTGTTTAAAGCTGGAGCAAACAATTTGATTAAGCCAAACGACCGAACGGAACTAAACAAATCTTGATATTTGAATTATCGTTTTCCTTACTGCTCCTAACCATACACCTTAGTGATCTATTTAAGCTTCCCCTAACAATTTCGATTATTTTAATGTTATCAGTGTATGTATAATATTCATACATTTTAATAATCGGAGGTTTGAAGTGTGGATAAATTATGCAACTCCCTGTTTATACAAAGGTGTGTTTCAGTCGTATTATGGCGGTGCACAGAGGAAGTTATAATCACTTCTGTCCCACTCCTTCCGACCTCACATTGGGTTACGCTTAAATGTGATTTGATACATTAATTGTTGTAATGTAATGTTATTCTCAGAAATGTGAATTTGTTTATTTCTGAAAACAAATAATTTAAAAGGATGAAAGTCAGGAGGTGGTAATTATGGGAAATCTGTTAATAAATAATCATAGCTCATTCCAAAAGAGGATTTCCAAATATTAATAAAATGTTTCATTGCGAGCCATTATATATTAAGTGCGATGTTTCAAAAAATACATAAATTCTGAATATTGTAGACAACATCATTTTCCAATAATATAGCAGTTTCCCTTGTGGATGACTTCAAAGACATAGATAAATTGTTAAATTTTATGAAAATTACAAATCTGTATAAAGATATTTAAGTGTACATACGACATAAAATATAATGTATATGTAAATAAAAAAATAGTGAAAAAAGAAAAATATTTACTTAAATTAAAAAAAAGGTAGTGCAAAAAAGAAGCATTTTATGTAAATTTAAAAAAAAAAAGATTGGAAATAGGAAGAATATATATTAAAATTTAAAGAAAAGTAGTGAAAAAAAAGAAAAATATAAACTTAAGCTAAAAACAACTAGAGAAAACATTAAAAAAATATACCTAAATTAAAAAAAAAGTGAAAAAAATATATATATTTAACTTTTTGGAAAAAAGTAGTGAAAAACGAAAAATATATATTAAAATATAAAAAAAAGTAGTGAAAAAAGAAAAATATATATTAAAATAAAAAAAAAGTAGTGAAAAAAGAAAAATATATTCTTAAATTAGAAAAAAGTAGTGAAAAAAGAAAAGTATATTCTTAAATTAGAAAAAAGATAGTGCAAAAAAGGAACATTTTATGTAAATTTAAAAAAAAGATTAAAAAAAAGAAAAATATATATAAAAATCTAAAGAAAAGTAGCAAAAAAACGAAAACTATAAACTTAAGTTAACACGTTAAGGACGGCACGGGGTCAATTGACCCCGTACGTAACTGTCTCCCAGGACGGGTC
The DNA here is from genome assembly GCA_019009955.1 of Riptortus pedestris. Lineage (NCBI taxonomy): Eukaryota > Metazoa > Arthropoda > Insecta > Hemiptera > Alydidae > Riptortus > Riptortus pedestris. The sequence goes on from CM032231.1 coordinate 12,767,082, forward strand.
GGTTTTGAAGATAAATGTTCAAAAAATACTTTGATGGTTTTTGCTTTGTACTAGTAAATATAATTAAAAATAATACGTTTATGCATTTCAAATCCAAAAAATACATCGTATATCATTGAAAAAATGCACGGGGCTTTATGACCCCGTGCCCCGTGCCGGGGAGTGGTATTTGGGCTCTAGTCCGGCACAGGCTCATATAGCCCCGTGTTATTTCCCGTGCTTTTCCTGTGAACCGCTTGTTCTGTTATTTACAAAGGCTTATTTAAATAACAGAACGCGTCCCTCCCATTTCAGTTTACTTTTTGTTGTCATTTCGAAACATTAATCTGTATAATGAGCTAATCACGTGGCCGACAATTAGTGGATTTAGCTTTATTAAAAAAGTGTTCCGGGTGTTTCGAAAAATTAAGAAAAACATTGTCCTCTAAAGAAGCAGACAAAAAAGTTAGAACGTATTGTGAAGAGTGCAACATGAAGTCACTTTGTCTATAATGTTTCAACAACTGCCATACATATATGTCCTAACCATTATGATAATGAAGAATTGTTAATTACAAAATAATTATTTGTTTATTCATATTTTTTCTTTATTATGTTTATTTTCCAATTATTTGTTTAAACTAAACTCCTAGTTCCTAGTTTGTTTTTCTCGTTTTGTAATTTTATCTTTATAAATTAATAAATTTTGATTGTAATGTGCCGTAATTTAAAGTTAAATCATATTCACCCATTTTAAAGTATAAAAAAAATTAAAATCCTTTGTTGATCACCAAAATTATCATACAAAGGAGAAAAAAAGTTCCCGACAAGGTGAAAAATGTAAGGTAAATATTCATTTCTAAGTCACGTAACAAAAAATTGATGAAAACACGGCCTGCGACTGCCATATATTTTTTGATGTCCAAAGAGTAAAAAAATGTTTGAATATAGCAATTTAGTTCATTTTTCGAGTTGTAGTAGCGAATTAAAAAGGGACATAAGTACGGGGTCGATTGACCCCGTGCCGTCCTTGTGGATAGTTGCACCACGGGGTCAATTGACCCCGTGCCGTATTTGTGGATAGACCACATTTTTGATGTCCGTCCTGAACGTGTTAAAAATAAACTAGAGAAAACATTAAAAATATATACCTAAATTAAAAAAAAAAATAGTAGAAAAAATATATATATTTCAATTAAAAAAAAAAAAGTAGTGAAAAAATAAAAATATATATTAAAATAAAAAAAATAAAATATTAAAATAAAAATAAAATAAAAATATATATTAAAATAAAGAAAGTAGCGAAAAAAGAAAAATATGTTTTAAAATAAACAAAGTAGTGAAAAAAGAAAAATATATATTAAATTTAAAAAAAATTACTGACAAAAAGAAAAATATATACTGAAATTTAAAAAAAGTAGTGAAAATAAGAAAAATATATTTTCAAATTTATTGAAGTAGTGAAAAAAGAAAAATATATTAAAATTTTAAAAAAAGTAGTGAAAAAAGAAAAATATATTAAAATTTTAAAAAAAGTAGTGAAAAAAGTAAAATATATTAAAATTTTAAAAAAAGTAGTGAAAAAAGAAAAATATATTTTCAAATTTATTGAAGTAGTGAAAAAAGAAAAATATATTAAAATTTTAAAAAAAGTAGTGAAAAAAGAAAAATATATTAAAATTTTAAAAAAAGTAGTGAAAAAAGTAAAATATATTTAAATTTTAAAAAAAGTAGTGAAAATAGAAAACATATATTTAAATTTTAAAAAAAGTAGTGAAAATAGAAAACATATATTTAAATTTTAAAAAAAGTAGTGAAAATAGAAAAATATATATAAAAATTAAAAAAAAAAGTAGTGAATAAAGAAAAATATATATTTAAATAAAAAAAGTAGTGAAAAAAAAAAGTAAATATATTAAAATTTTAAAAAAAGTAGTGGAAAAAAGAAAAATATATTAAAATTTAAAAAAAGTATAGAAAAAAGTAAAATATATTAAAATTTTAAAAAAAGTAGTGAAAAAAGAAAAATATATTTTCAAATTTATTGAAGTAGTGAAAAAAGAAAAATATATTAAAATTTTAAAAAAAGTAGTGAAAAAAGAAAAATATATTAAAATTTTAAAAAAAGTAGTGAAAAAAGAAAAATATATTAAAATTTTAAAAAAAGTAGTGAAAAAAGAAAAATATATTAAAATTTTAAAAAAAGTAGTGAAAAAAGATAAATATATATTTAAATTTTTTAAAAGAAGTAGTTTAAAAATAAAAAAATATATATTGAAAATAAAAAACAAAAATGTGATAATAGTATCTATAGTAGTTTTTCGCCTTAAACCTTATGAAACAATCATAATTTTTTCGACTCTCTTGATTTCTCTTGCCTGATGGACGTATTATATGAGCAGTGGCCAAGGTAATTAAGGCAATATATACTATTATAGCTAATGATATGATTGCATTAGAGGGAAGGGTGAGAGTCGTGAGTTAGAGAAATGTGAATGGAGCAAGACTTGGCTAGAAGTTTGTATGAAGGCCACAGATCCGAGATAGTGGCAAAGGCTGTACTCACTGGTCATCTGTTGAATCTCATCTCTATCTACCTCTCTTCTCAGTTATATCTCATTCTAATTTACCTTCTTCGCCTTACATTCTATTAGCATTTACTTCAACCACCAAAAGTCCGTCACGCAAGGGCTGGGTAAACTCAGCAGATTTCCCTCATGAAGTTTTGAAATAGATAAATCTACATACTGGTAAAATAACCATGAATATTAAGTAAATTAACACAAACAGTAATGAGAAATGTTCCATCAATTACAATAACCTCCCAACGGGAAGCGTCTGAATTGTAAACAAACAGGTCTGCCACGTCTCACAGCTGAACAGATACATAGAAATATTCTAAACTTGAAAGAAAAATAATTACTGAATATACCATATTCATTTTATGAAAGCAATTTATTTACTATGTCTAGTACTGTAATTTATAATGAATCTGAATAACTTTTCACAAATTTTAGCAGTTAAGACGGAAGGAGAGGGATCACCAGAACATATTTGCATGTATCTCGTATAATAAAGGTATATTGAAAACAATATTTGGTATTCAAGGATCAAATAAAGTGCTTTATTTTATAACAGAGTATACCTAATGTATATGAAATGAGTAGAAGAGGGGATTTGCTGAAAACTGAAAAATGCAAATATCTCGGTTAATATTCAAGGTAAAGAATAAACGTACATATAATATTTATTGGTCATTTAATTTGTAATAAGATTGTTTCTATACAATATTTCGATCCAAAGTAAAGTAACGGAGATATTTTGAATTTTACAATCCTTCCCCTCCCCATGTCCGATGTCAGCCGTTAACGAATTTGATCTTTAGTTTTGCATGAAACGCTTATAAACCGAGTTTGATAGCAATAAATAATAATTGTGACCGCTAGAGCGGTATCAGACAAATCGTCTTATCCAGCTGAAATGCCAATATTGTTTTCAAGAGACCTTTATTATACGAGATACATGCAAATATGTACCGTTGGTCCCCCAACTCGTCTTTTGTTCTTGGATTACTACAATTTGAGTGATTCAGATCAAAATTATTCTGATTCATATATATTTTCAATACAATTAATATGTTATAATCAGATATAATTCTGTAATTATACAGCTTTTCTTTCGGGTCTACATGTTTCTATCTATTTATTCTGCTCACAGAGTTGACTGACCTGCTCACAGAGGTTGACTGACCCAATGAGCAGTCAGGTTTCAGGCCCAGGCACAGCACCCTTCACCCCCTCGTGCGAGTGCAATCCGTCGCATCGCAGAACCTAAGAAGGAACATATCTACGGCTATGATCTCGATAGACTGCACCCGGGCCTTCGATTCCGTCGACCACGCGAAACTGCTTAATATTCTCAGCGGTAAAAATTGCCCTGAACAACTCCTCTCCCTCATCTCCTCTTTCCTCAGTAACCGCACCTTCCAAGTGAGGGTCGGTGACTCCGTCTCAACCACTAAATCCCTCCCAGTCGGGGTCCCTCAGGGCTCCGTCCTTTCCCCCTCCCTCTTTACAGCCTATACCGCTGAAATCGTGGGTCGACGGTATCCAGGCACTGAGGTGCTAGCCTATGCCGATGACATTGCTATACTAAGCTCGTCGATGAGCCACAAAAGAGCCCTTGCACTCGCCGAGGAGGCATGCCAGGACATAGCGACCAGGCTACAAAACTTAAACATCAGGGTCAACCCCTCAAAAACTGACGCACTGCTCTTCGACTTCTTTCAGAGAACCGCGATGCCTTCGGAATTTACTCTGAATGACACCTATATCCCCTTACCTAGATCAATTTGCTATCTAGGGATTCATCTGGACCGCCACCTAACTTTCTCCACATACACAATGCGCAAAGTTGACTCCGTGAGGGCCAAATTCTCATCGCTGGACCATCTCCTCCTGTCCCCTACCCTCAGCCTCGGGCTAAAACTTATGATCCTCCGCGGAGTTATTCAACCCGCCCTACTATACGGCTCCCCACTACTTAGATACCTTACGAAGACTTCCCTAAACAGATTACAGACTTACCAAAACACTGTTGCCCGACGCATCGTCTCCCACACCACACTCCAACGACAAACTAACTCCAAAATCCACGAAGCCCTATCACTTGAACCCATCTACAACACAATTGCAAAAAGACATGTTAAATTCTTTGACTCTTTACACCAGATGGACAACCCCCTTTACAATACACTACAGACACCACAGCAACCGGTGAATTGGCAAAGAGCTGGCATAGACGAGCCCCTTGTCGAAGTCATCGCTCGTAAATGGCGTCATGGGCACAACTTCATGATTTTAATCATCATTTAAGGTTTTAATTATTTATTTATTTTATGTTGTTCCGCCATAAATTTCAAGTGCTGGCATAACAGACTGGTCATCTCATATGACCAACTGTTCCTTATTTCTCTCGCAGTAAGTAGCCAATGTAAACAGAATTTGAAATTTACTCAGTTACGTATAGTAAAAATCTGGCGATTATAAATGGGGTTACTCTGAGGCTAATTATATTGAATAAATCTTATTCAAATTTAATGTTCTATAAATGTTGTTAAGCAAATGCTTTCGCTTTATTGAATATTAACCGAGTTATTTCCATATTTTAGTATTCTGCCATTAGCAAACCCCACTCATACTCATGTCGTTTAAACAATAAGCTATTATATCATGAACTACTTCGGTCAAGATGGGGGATTTCGAAAGTTCAAAATATCTCCGTTATTATCCTTGGAATGGAAAAATTGTCTATTGTCGTACAATCTTATTGACAATTTAAATGTTGGTATGTACATGTTTTCTCTAAATTGAATATTAACAGAGATATTTCTATATTTTAGTTTTTTGCCACCTGTAAACCCCCACTCCAACTCACGTCATATTAACAATAAGCTGTTATTACATGAAGCACTATATTACAAGGGTTAATATCAAAAAGTCCGTCACTCAGGGGCTGCGTAAACTAAGCAGATTTTCCACGTGAAGTTATACAATAGAGAAATCTCCATACGAGAGCCGAGCAGTTACGGAATCTAGTTCAGCCGATTCCGTAACTGCTCGGCTCTCTTTTGGCGGAAACACTCGTGTGTTATCCGCCCACATTTATATCTCGGTTAATAAGCAAGATAGAGAATAAATGTATAGAACAATATGTGTAATAGATTTAATGTGCAATAAGATTGGTCCTATACAATTTTTTGATCCGACGTATGGTAACGGAGATATGTCGAATTTTCGAAAATCCTCCGTCTAAATCTCCCCTCCCACTGGTCCGATTTCATCCATTAACAAACTTGATATGTCTTTTTGCATAAAACGTTTAAATATCGAGTTTGGTAACGATCGAACAAAAATTGCGACCACTAGAGCGTTGACAGACAAATATATATATATATATATATATATATATATATATATATATATATATATATATATATATATATTGTAACGGTCGAGCCTGAGGTTCTCCGCTGTCTCTCTATATCTATGAGATCAGAGTAATTAGTACTAGGCTTTCAACGAGGTAGCAGCACCTGTCAAGGGACGGACAGAGGAGCCCTGTGAGTCCAAGGGTCAATCTCGGAGGAGAGGAACAGCCAGTCGACTCCCAAGATGCAAAGAGAGCGTAAGTGTTTCTTTAATTATCTAGCCTAAATGTGCAATATCTCTGATTAAATAGATAAATTAGCTCTTATAGCAGAGATGGTGGATAATGCTTGCCGTGCCATATAAGACCCTGAGAAGTAGCCGGTTCATAGATTAAATTTAAATAATAATAATTATAATTAACCTTTCATTATATAAAATGGCCCCAACGTGAAAGGGCACGGCTTAAACATTTGTTTTTAAATTTAAACATTTAAAATATTTATTTTGGTTATTCATTTAAAAAAAAAAAAAAATTTTAATTAACATAGATTATAAAAATGGATATTAATACTAATAGCAAAAGTTTTGAGGATAGGATTAGTGATGTAGAACAGGAAAGTAATAATTTGGATCTTGATAATCTATCTATTGAAAGTGAACCGTTAGAGGGAACACAGACCAATAATATCATATATAAAGATCAGGCTAGACATATAATTCAATTAGAGGATTCGGGAATACCGTTATCTACTGAGATAGCAAATTTGAGCTTTTTGGGTTTTGAACAACCGCGAGGTACTTCTACCAGAATAATAGATAATTTAAACGATTTAAAAGGACAAAAAGAGGTCAGTAGTCCTATCGAAAAAGATCAAAACATGCTGGAAACTATAATGAACCTAATAAAAGCAGGAAATACTAAACTAGAAGAAAATACTAACAAACTAGATGAAAATAATAACAAACTAGATGAATTTAAACAAGAAGTTAGAAATAGTATTGAATCATTGAAAATAAATATCGAACAAACTCGAGTAGATGTATCAAACGTGAGAAAAGAATTTCTGAATGAGATAAATAATCTTAAAAACGAAAATGAAATAAACTTAAAATCTTTAGAGAATAGGTTAGCAGGTGAAACAGAAAATTTAAAAAAAGAAACCGTTCAGACTAGAGAACTAATAAAAACGGAATTAATGGATGAAATGGATGCCAAAATAATAGAAACCCGACAAGAATGCCATCAACAGAAAAACTTAATTCGGAATGAATTAAAAGGGGAAATTGAGCATGAAAAGATTATTCAAGGGAAGATAAATGATCAAATAAGTCTAAATATTCAGAAAATAACTCACGAAAATAAACAAATAATTGAAGATAGATCGTTAATACAAATAGAGAATTTATTAGAGACAGATTTCAAAATAGGAGGTATAGCTGATGAAATGGAAAATATCCGGCAAGAATTAAAAAAAGTGCAGATAGGTCATTTGCCCAACTGTAAAGAAATTAGAGTCAATCCTGAAGCGAGATGTCCTAAATTTAGTGATAGTCGGCAGGAGAGCCCTACTGACTTTCTGTCTGAATTAGAAAATTATTTTAACATTTATGGAGTAGATACATGGGGAAAACAAGAGTTAATTATTTCAGAGTGCATGAGGGGAGTTCCCAGAACTTGGTGGCTGATTGAAAAGGAATTTATTAGAAATTTCATTCATTTTAAAGAAAGATTTTTAAATAAATATTGGGGAGAAGATAGGCAGGATGAATGTAGAAATCAAATTACCAATGGGAAATATCGCCCAGGAGAAAATTTAACTATGGATGATTATGCCAGGAAATTATTTAAAGACTGTAAATATCTTAATCCACCTTTTCCCGAGTCTTATCAAATAAAATGCATAATAAAACACTTCCCATGGCAAATACAATGTATCTTGGGGGTCGGCCAAATCAGTAATAAAGAGAAATTTCTTGACCTTTTACAAAAATTACCAGCTAAGGATATCATGAGGGGAACGGATGGAGAAGAAAATCGTGAGAATGAAGGAAACAACCCAAATAGAGTAAGAAACAGACAAAGAGAATTTTCGATAGAGAATAGGGATCGAAATTCATGGAGTAGGCCACCAGGTTATAACAGGAGACATAGTCATTTCCCCCCTAGTAATAGCGTTCATCCGAGAAACCCGGCTAATGTTTCCCGACAATTTTATAATAGTAGTGGGAAATCAAATTACAAACCACTCAAAAAAAATTTTATTAGTAATATAGAATAGATAATGTATTTATTGTTATAAATCAAAAATAAAAAAAATAAAAAAAAAATAATATTTAATTAAATATAAAAAATATAATAAAAAAAAAAAAAAATTAGTAATATTAAAATAAATAAAAATATATAATATATTTATTATTATAAAAAAAAAAAAATTTGGTAATATTAAAATAAATAAAAACATATAATATATTTATTGTTATAAATTAAAAAAAATAATAGTAATATTAAAATAAATAAAAATATATAATATATTTATTGTCATAAAAAAAAAAAAAATTAAAAAAAAATAAAAAAAAATAATATAAAATATAATTTTTTTTTTCCTCTCTGGGGGGGCATATGTAACGGTCGAGCCTGAGGTTCTCCGCTGTCTCTCTATACCTATGAGATCAGAGTAATTAGTACTAGGCTTTCAACGAGGTAGCAGCACCTGTCAAGGGACGGAGAGGAGCCCTGTGAGTCCAAGGGTCAATCTCGTGGGACATGAACAGCCAGTCGACTCCCAAGATGCAAAGATAGAGTAAGTGTTTCTTTAATTATCTAGCCTAAATGTGCTATATCTCTGATTAAATAGATAAATTAGCTCTTATAGCAGAGATGGTGGATAATGCTTGCCGTGCAATATAAGACCCTGAGAAGTAGCCGGTTCATAGATTAAATTTAAATAATAATAATTATAATTAACCTTTCATTATAATATATATATATATATATATATATATATATATATATAAATAAATAATTTTGAACGGAACTCATTATCGTCATCTCCTGGGTAGGATCCATGGACATTTGAAGAAATTTTTCGAAAATCGCGGCATGAGTACGACCTCAATAGCTGATTTCCCTTAAGGGAAATCTGCTAAAACGGTTTTTATTGAAGTTTTACTTTGTGAGATACATGCAAATATTTTATGTGATGACGCCATCAATTAAAATGTTTCGTTCTCTACTCGAAAATATTTATTTGGTCTTTATTCTACTCGGTATTTAACCATTTGAGTCAGCACTATAAGTCATAATTGTTATTGTCGAAAATTGGAGCTGGAATAGTGGGAGTTAAGAGGAAGGGAAGTTTGAAAACTCAAAATAACTCCGTTATTATGAGTCGGATCATAGAATGTTAAGGTGCAATCTCGTTAGGTTATTGCTGTCTTACAATTGTAGTTCATTACATTATTTCCTGACTCGAGTATTAAGGGAGTTATTGGTACTTTCTAGTATTCAGTAACTTCTGTACTTTATCATATTAACAGATTTTCCTTAAGGGAAATCAGCTATTGAGGGCTTACACATGACGCGATTAAATGTACATCGTTCCTACCCAGGAGAAGACGAAAATGAGGTCCGTATATATATATATATATATATATATATATATATATATATATATATATATAAAATTGTAACCTCTGTCTGTACATAGATTTTTTTCGCGATAAATTTTCGTTTCACATGTCATAGACACCATAACTGCATTTTGTTTCTTTGGTGTCTGTTTGTTTGTTTGTTACCTTTTCAAGCATAAACGGCTGAACCAAATTTTATGGAACTTGGTATGTATATTATAATTAACCCAACTTAGACTTTAGGCTACATTAATATCCTCTGAAACGAACAGGAGTGGGGGTTATAAGGGAACCCTGAATTTAAAAATAGCGATATTTCGTTTCCTATTGGTTTCTCGACAAATATGAACATAACAAAAGTTGTTTATTTTGTTATTCAGAGTAACTTTTGTAATATACACTTTCGTCGTATACCGAAGTGTAAATGAGTTATATACTAATAATTATAGCGGGAGTCAACAATTTTATTTGGCACAAAAGAATCAACCGAACTAAATAAAACTCGGTACGTGTATTAGGACTAACGCCTTCATTATAACAAGCCATACCAACATTTCTAGGGACGGGCAGGAGTGGGGGTTGTAAGGAGGCCTGCAATTAAAAATAGCGGTATTTCGTTTTTCGGCAAATATGGACATACAAAAGTTGTTTATAGTTGTTTATTTTGTTATTTAGAGTAACTTTTGTTATATACACTTTTTTCGTATACCGAATTATAAACGAGATATACGCTAAAACCTATAGCGGAATTGAACAATTTTATTTGGGACGAAAGACCCAACCAAAATAAATAAAACTCGGTATATGTATTACCACTAACGCTTTCATTATAACGAGCCATACCAACATTTCTAGACACGGGCAGGAGTGGGGGTTATATGGAAAGGCAGAAATTAAAAGTAGCGATATTTCGTTTCCTATTGGTTTTTCGGCAAATATGAACATAACCAAAGTTGTTTATTTTGTTATTTAGAGAAATTTGATCAACAATTCTTTTCAATATGAACTACCAGGTACCTCACCTGGAAAAATTTATTCAAATGTATGTTAATATTTTGTCCTTAATATTTCAAATCTATGCATAATGCACAGGAAACGGGAAATATGGAGGACAGTGAATTCTTACATAAAAAAATAATTTTATTATTAACAAATTCACAGAAACGGCGGGTATTAACCCTAAACACTGGGACGGGTAAATGTCCAAATATTGTGCAAAGTAAAGCCTTGCAAAAAAAATACCATCACCATTCAGCCTCAAATGAATTCCCGAGCAAAGCCGGGTATCTGAGCTAGTATATATATATATATATATATATATATATATATATATATATATATATATTTGTCTGTTAACGCTCTAGCGGTCGCAATTTTTGCTTGATCATTACCAAACTCGATATTAAAACGATTTGCGTAAAAATAGAGGTAAAGTTCGTTAGTTAATGGCTGAAATCGGACAAATGGGAGGGGGAGGGGATTTAGAGGGGGGATTTTCAAAATATCTCCGTTACTATACGTCGGATCGAAAAATTGTATAAAACCAATCTTGTTGAAAATTCAATTTACTATAAATATTGTTCTATTTTGAATATTAGCCGAGATATTTGCATTTTATTGAGCGTAACGGACATGATGAGTTTGGCTAACTTCGGTTGTAGTCGTGAGTTTCCAGCTAGCTAGTTCGGCCGTTTCAGTAACTGTTCGGCTCTCGTGAAATTTCTCTATTCTAAAACTTCACTTGGGAAATCTGCTTAGTTTACGCAGCCCCTGCGTGACGGACTTTTTTTTCTTTCTTTTTTTGACTAATTACATATTCTGACCCCATCTCTGAGTTTACTTTCAGCCATAAAGTTTTATTTAATTATTTTTTCATCACTCGGATTGGAAAGTAGATACTTTCGATACCAGCTGGGAGATAGGAAAGTAGGCCTTTACAGATCTCAAAATTTAGCTGGAGGTTAAGTGACAAACATATGACTTTACACGCCTAGGGACGAAAGTAGTGACAAACATATGACTTTACACGCCTAGGGACGAAAGTAGTGACAAACATATGACATTACACGCCTAGGGACGAAAGTAGTGACAAACATATGACTTTACACGCCTAGGGACGAAAGTAGTGACAAACATATGACTTTACACGCCTAGGGACGAAAGTAGTGACAAACATATGACTTTACACGCCTAGGGACGAAAGTAGTGACAAACATATGACTTTACACGCCTAGGGACGAAAGTAGTGACAAACATATGACTTTACACGCCTAGGGACGAAAGTAGTGACAAACATATGACTTTACACGCCTAGGGACGAAAGTAGTGACAAACATATGACTTTACACGCCTAGGGACGAAAGTAGTGACAAACATATGACTTTACACGCCTAGGGACGAAAAGTAGTGACAAACATATGACTTTACACGCCTAGGGGACGAAAGTAGTGACAAACATATGACTTTACACGCCTAGGGACGAAAGTAGTGACAAACATATGACTTTACACGCCTAGGGACGAAAGTAGTGACAAACATATGACTTTACACGCCTAGGGACGAAAGTAGTGACAACATATGACTTTACACGCCTAGGGACGAAAGTAGTGACAAACATATGACTTTACACGCCTAGGGACGAAAGTAGTGACAAACATATGACTTTACACGCCTAGGGACGAAAGTAGTGACAAACATATGACTTTACACGCCTAGGGACGAAAGTAGTGACAAACATATGACTTTACACGCCTAGGGACGAAAGTTTTCGACTCTAGGCGTGTAATGTCATATGTTTGTCACTTAACCTCCCGCTAAATAAAGTGTTTTTTATTATGTCTACGGTGAAGCAGCTGTTACCAATAATGGAAATATTAATTATTAAAAGATTCACGAGTTAAAAACCGCCTTAATATGCGTTTTTGCCTCGTGATGAAAAGTATTGTACATTACTCGTACAGAAAGTGACTTTACGATGCTCGATCGAATTAACAGGCTCGGCTTCACCTCGCAAGTCAAACACGATCTTGCAACTTAAAGTGCCACTTTCGGCCCTAGTAACGTAATATACTATTAACTAATTAACTTCTAGGGAGAATGTATTCAATATACTTGATACTTGTTCTTGAAACTTGCCAATCTCATTATGTGTAGTCACTAACTTTACCTTCTCAAGAGCTTCACTTCAACAAATGAAATAGAATTTCCTTTGCGGTGTAAATTGAATTATAACCTACTGGGCTTTGTATGTCGGTTGCCCCTCAGCTGATTAAATTTCAATGATAATATAATTTAACTTGCCTCCAGCTATGAAGTTATATTTGATGAATATAATAAAGTTCCAGTGATAAATTAATCTAACTTAGATAGATAGATACTTTATTTGCTTAATAGGTTTTCCTCATAGTAAAGGCACTTGACCTTATAACTACTAGCTAAGGTACCCGGCTTCACCCGGGCAATCATTTGAGGCTGAATAATGAAGGTATTTTTTTTGGGCTTTACTTTGTACAATATTTTTCTATTTTCCAGTTTCAATGCTTAGGATTTACTCCCGAATCCGGAGTGCTGGGGATATGTTAACAATAAACGTATTTGTTATGTGCTTAATTCTATAAAATACACAATATTTTTATAATAAACGGGTATTATGTTGTGTATGTATCTTCTTTTATATATAACATAGTCATAGATTATCATATTATCATTGTCAAAATTACGGAGTTTTGTTGGTTTCGATTTAGTCTTTCGAGTCCCATAACATTGTTGACCCCTTCTATAGCTTTTCGTGTATACCTCATTTATTTCTCTTGTTCTATACCTCATTTATACTTCGTTATATGGAAAAAGTCCTTATATCAAAAGTTACTTTAAATAACCAAATAAACAACTTTTGTTATGTGCATATCTGTCGAAAAAACAATAGGAAACGACATATCGCTATTTTTAATTCAGACCTCCCTTACAACCCCCACTCCTGTTCGTTCCTCGAAATTTAATCTAACTTATAATCAGGGAGGTGTAAATACCAAATCATATACGGAGTTTTGTTTAATTCAGTTGAGTCTTTTGTGCCATATAAAATTGTTGACTCCCACTATTGTTTTTAGCGTATAACTCATTTATACTTCAGTATACGACAAAAAGGTAAATTACAAAAGTTACTCAAAATAAACAACTTTTGTTATGTACATATAGGAGACGAAATTACGCTATTTTTAATTTCAGGCTTAACTCCAGTTCGTCACTGAGAATATTAATATAGCCAGAAACCTAACGTGTTTTAGTGGTCATTTATATATATATATATATATATATATATATATATATATATATATATATATATAGAGAGAGAGAGAGAGAGAGAGAGAGCGAGAGAGAGAGAGAGAGAGAGAGAGATTTGTTAATTGTAAGGCTAGTTTGATAATAAATAATAATAAATGCGTATATGTATTCATTAATAAGAATATTTCACTCAAATAATAGATAAGTAAAACAATACGAAGCAAAGTAATGAAACTATAAAAATCAAAAAATGCAATAGTAAATTAAATAGAAACCCTTCTACATTCAAAATTATTTCTAATTGAATTCTGTCAATTACAAAATCAACGAGAGCTTTTATAAAAAAAATGGCAAAAAAAAGTATTCGACATTTATGTAATACATTAAAAATAAATATATAATATAATGCACAATTATTAAATAAGAACAAACGAATGTCATTTCAATATGTTCATCAGATACACGCATAACGTTGTTAATATATGTTTGATATTGCCTTGAGAAAATCATTTACATGGTTTATTTGGAATTAAAATAAAGATATTGGGCTCTCATTGAGCTATATACAGTATAATATAAAAATATAAAAGTCCGTCACGCAGGGGTGGCATAAACTAAGCAGATTTCCCTCGTGTGCCACGTTTTTGCAGTTATCTCAAAAAGCATAAGTTCATGAGAACAAAATTTAGTGTTTATGCTTCAAATAATGTGATTCATAATATAACAGCTTATTGTTAATATGACATGAGTAGGAGAGGAGGGGGGTTACTGATGGCCGAAAACTATAAAATGCAAATACGTCGGTAAATAATCCAGTAGTGAAAAAACGTACGTAACAACATTTTCATCACTCGGATTGGAAAGTAGATACTTTCGATACCAGCTGGGAGATAGGAAAGTAGGCCTTTACAGATCTCAAAATTTAGCGGGAAGTTAAGTGACAAACATATGACTTTACACGCCTAGGGACGAAAGTAGTGACAAACATATGACTTTACACGCCTAGGGACGAAAGTAGTGACAAACATATGACTTTACACGCCTAGGGACGAAAGTAGTGACAAACATATGACTTTACACGCCTAGGGACGAAAGTAGTGACAAACATATGACTTTACACGCCTAGGGACGAAAGTAGTGACAAACATATGACTTTACACGCCTAGGGACGAAAGTAGTGACAAACATATGACTTTACACGCCTAGGGACGAAAGTAGTGACAAACATATGACTTTACACGCCTAGGGACGAAAGTAGTGACAAACATATGACTTTACACGCCTAGGGACGAAAGTAGTGACAAACATATGACTTTACACGCCTAGGGACGAAAGTAGTGACAAACATATGACTTTACACGCCTAGGGACGAAAGTAGTGACAAACATATGTCTACACGCCTAGGGACGAAAGTAGTGACAAACATATGACTTTACACGCCTAGGGACGAAAGTAGTGACAAACATATGACTTTACACGCCTAGGGACGAAAGTAGTGACAAACATATGACTTTACACGCCTAGGGACGAAAGTAGTGACAAACATATGACTTTACACGCCTAGGGACGAAAGTAGTGACAAACATATGACTTTACAACGCCTAGGGACGAAAGTAGTGACAAACATATGACTTTACACGCCTAGGGACGAAAGTAGTGACAAACATATGACTTTACACCCCTAGGGACGACAGTAGTGACAAACTGTGGTCTTTACACGCCTAGGGACGAAAGTAGTGACAAACATATGACTTTACACGCCTAGGGACGAAAGTAGTGACAAACATATGACTTTACACGCCTAGGGACGAAAGTAGTGACAAGCATATGACTTTACATTACACGCCTAGGGACGAAAGTAGTGACAAACATATGACTTTACACGCCTAGGGACGAAAGTAGTGACAAGCATATGACTTTACACGCCTAGGGACGAAAGTAGTGGCAAACATATGACTTTACACGCCTAGGGACGAAAGTAGTGACAAGCAGATGAGTTGACACGCCTCGGGACGAGAGTCGTGACAAACCAATGACTTTACACGCCTAGGGACGAAAGTAGTGACAAACATATGACTTTACACGCCTAGGGACGAAAGTAGTGACAAGCATATGACTTTACACGCCTAGAACGAAAGTAGTGACAATCATATGACTTTACACGCCTAGGGACGAAAGTAGTGACAAACATATGACTTTACACGCCTAGGGACGAAAGTAGTGACAAACATATGACTTTACACGCCTAGGGACGAAAGTAGTGACAAACATATGACTTTACACGCCTAGGGACGAAAGTAGTGACAAACATATGACTTTACACGCCTAGGGACGAAAGTAGTGACAAACATATGACTTTACACGCCTAGGGACGAAAGTAGTGACAAACATATGACTTTATACGCCTAGGGACGAAAGTAGTGACAAACATATGACTTTACACGCCTAGGGACGAAAGTAGTGACAAGCATATGACTTTACACGCCTAGGGACGAAAGTAGTGACAAACATATGACTTTACAAGCCCTAGGGACGAAAGTAGTGACAAACATATGACTTTACACGCCTAGGGACGAAAGTAGTGACAAACATATGACTTTACACGCCTAGGGACGAAAGTAGTGACAAACATATGACTTTACACGCCTAGGGACGAAAGTAGTGACAAGCATATGACTTTACACGCCTAGGGACGAAAGTAGTGACAAACATATGACTTTACACGCATAGGGACGAAAGTAGTGACAAACATATGACTTTACACGCCTAGGGACGAAAGTAGTGACAAACATATGACTTTACACGCTAGGGACGAAAGTAGTGACAAGCATATGACTTTACACGCCTAGGGACGAAAGTAGTGACAAACATATGACTTTACACGCCTAGGGACGAAAGTAGTGACAAACATATGACTTTACACGCCTAGGGACGAAAGTAGTGACAAACATATGACTTTACACGCCTAGGGACGAAAGTAGTGACAAACATATGACTTTACACGCCTAGGGACGAAAGTAGTGACAAACATATGACTTTACACGCCTAGGGACGAAAGTAGTGACAAACATATGACTTTACACGCCTAGGGACGAAAGTAGTGACAAACATATGACTTTACACGCCTAGGGACGAAAGTAGTGACAAACATATGACTTTACACGCCTAGGGACGAAAGTAGTGACAAACATATGACTTTACACGCCTAGGGACGAAAGTAGTGACAAACATATGACTTTACACGCCTAGGGACGAAAGTAGTGACAAACATATGACTTTACACGCCTAGGGACGAAAGTTTTCGACTCTAGGCGTGTAAAGTCATATGTTTGTCACTTAACCTCCCGCTAAATAAAGTGTTTTTTATTATGTCTACGGTGAAGCAGGTGTTACCAATAATGGAAATATTAATTATTGAAAGATTCACGAGTTAAAAACCGCCTTAATATGCGTTTTTGCCTCGTGATGAAAAGTATTGTACATTACTCGTACAGAAAGTGACTTTACGATGCTCGATCGAATTAACAGGCTCGGCTTCGCCTCGCCAGTCAAACACGATCTCGCAACGTAAAGTGCCACTTTCGGCCCTAGTAACGTAATATACTATTATTTAAGTTTGTTTCAGTATAAAGTAAAATTATGTACTGCACACGTCCAGAAAGTGACTCTACAGTACTCGGTCTAATTATCGAGCTCGGCTTCGCCTCGCTCGTCAAACTTGACCTCGTACAGTAAAGAGCCACTTTCTAAACTAGTGAAGTAAATAACTATTATAGAACATTACATTTGCAATAAGATTGAATCTATACAATTTTTGATCTGACGCATAATAACGGAGATATTAAGAATGTTCCAAATACATTCCCTCTAAACCCCCCCCCGCCTCCTACTCGTCGGATTTCAGCCATTAACGAACATGATCTCTTTCTACTTACATAAAACGATTAAATATCGAGTTTGGTGTCTATTAAACCAAAATTGTGACAGCTAGAGCGTTAACAGACAAATGTAACTCACACGACTAACCTGTGCCCTCTACTAGCAGATTTCCCTTAATGGGAGGCCTAGATTGGCGTGCTCGATTCCCGCCAGAGCAATGGGAATTTATTTAGTGACGGACTTACTAAATAAAATCCTTTGTTCCACCCTGGCTAGAAAAGGGTGTTAACCTGTTGAAATCCCGTCCCAATTAGCCATTTTAGCAAAAAGTAGGAGCTCATAGAAAATGAATTATAATTATTCTTGAAATCGTTCAAATTCCTTATTAACATTAGTTTTAGAGTCACTGTTTTTAATAGTAAATTTAATGGTACTTATCGATTTTCGGGAGGCCACCAATTTAAGTACGATTGTTTAATCATAATAAAAAGAAAATCACTTTATTATTAAAGCTCCTAGGATTTATAAATTATTAAATGGTTCATATTAAGTTAATTGTAATTGGATAGAAGTTTCTGTTGTATTTAGATAATTGAACGTTTTGGGGTTAGAGGTGAGGAATTTCGAAAATACTTAATACCTCCGTTATTATGCGTCGGATCGAAAAATAATATAGAACCAATCATATTATGTTCTATTAATGTTGTTATGTACGTATTTTCTCTATCTTCATTATTAACAGAGATATTTGCATTTTATAGTTTTTGGTCTCAGTAAACCCCCACTCCTACTCCTGAATCACATTATTTGAAGCTTAAATACTAAATATTGTTCTCATTGGACTATATTTATTTGAGATAAATGCAAATACGTGGCACACGTGGGAAATCTGTTTTGCCGGAAGAGTCCTCTCCCGTATGCTCGAGTTTCAATTATTGGGTAATTATATTCAGGAAACGGGAAAAAGGGCGTGTAAGGAAATTGAAAGATTGTCAATTAGGGAAAAGACAAGTTATCAGAGTGAAAACTCAGGGCAAGCTTTTCCCAGCTCACTTTTATCTTATAAATGATCCAATCTGGGACCCGTCCCCATCTTCAAGCCAATCACATTCTCTCTCTTTATTTTACCCTACATTTCAAGGGAAATTTTCACTCACAACAAGTTTTTATTTTCTTTAATGTACTAATATTTTAGTAGATTTCCTTCAAAATTTAAAATTAAATAAATATAGATGGATTTAAATCCATTAAATCTAAATTTAAATGTAGATGAATGAGATAAAAGCGGTGCATAAATATTTTTGTATATATATATATATATATATATATATATATATATATATATATATAAAATTGTAATCTCTGACGGTACATTGATTTTTTTCTCGAAATTTCACGATAACTTTTCGTTTCTCATGTCATAGACACCATAACTGCATTTTGTTTCTTTGGTGTATGTTTGTTTGTTACCTTTTCACGCATAAACGGCTGAACCGAATTTTATGAAACTTGGTATGTATATTACTACTAACCCAGCTTAGACTTTAGGCTATACTAATATTCACTGAGACGAACCGGAGTGGGGGTTATAAGGGAGGCCTGAAATTAAAAATAGCGATATTTCGTTTCCTATTGGTTTTTCGGCAAATATGCACATAACAAAAGTTATTTATTTTATTATTTAGAGTAACTTTTGTTATATACACATTCGTCGTATACCTAAGTATAAATGAGTTATACGCTAAAAAGTATAGCGGGTGTCAACAATTTTATTTGGCACAAAAGAATCAACCGAACTAAATAAAACACGGTACGTGTATTAGGACTAACGCCTTTATTATAACAAGCCATACCAACATTTCTAGGGACGGACAGGAGTGGGGGTTGTAGGGGAGGTCTGAAATAAAAAATAGCGGTATTTCGTTTTCTATTGGGTTTTCTGCAAATATGCACATGACAAAAGTTGTTTATTTTGTTATTTAAAGTAACTGTTGTTATATTCAATTTTGTCGTATAACAAAAAATGAACGAGATATACACTAAAAACTGAAGTGGAAGCCAACAATTTGTTTGGGAACTAACGATTGAACCGAACTTAACAAAACTCGGTATGTGAATTACCACTGATTCTCCCATGATTATAAGCTATATTAAAATTTTTAGGTTCGAACGGGAGTGGTAGTTTATAAGGAAGGCCTGAAGTAAAAATTCGCGATATTTCATTTTCTATTTGTTTTTTGGCAAACGTGCACATAACAAAAGTTGTTTACTTTGTTATTTAGAGCAACATTGGTTTCATTCACTTTTGTCGTAAAATGAAGTAAATACGGGATATACGCTAAATCTATAGCGGGAGTCGACTATTTTCTTAGTACTTATTTAGGTAGGCATATTATGACAAATGATGTTATTCTGGACTCTGGATTTGTATATATATAGTATTAATATTATTAAGAGTGGAGGTGTTTGACCTTTTTGATCCTTCCGTTAAATGATGTTATGTTTTAGTCTTATCTATTTCAATTATTTAGTTCTATGTATGATTCGGATTATTGAGGTTATAAATCTCCGCCCCCCCCCTTCCTCATTTATTTATTTTCTCTAAAAATAACTTTGTTATTTATTTCCAATAGAAATTTAAACTATAAGAGCATTTCCATTATTAAATTTGTATAATGTATTATTTAAACAAAATCATGCTGAATTTCCTCAAGGACTGATAGCGGGAATCAAACTCTTTGATTTTGGTAATATATAATCTTATTTCCGATATCTTCCTGTTTTCCACGCAGAGTATCCCTCTAACGTGGGAATTTATTTAAATGTTGTGTGATCCATCCTTTGGATACTACACACATTTCAGCACATTATAATATTTCTTATATAATAATTGTAAACATTATACAACAATAAATTAATTAAATAAAAACAAAAATAAAGTAAAAAAATAAAATAAAACATATGTAATATTACATATGTGTACAACAATAGGTGTATATCTACAAAATGGTGTCCAAATCTTGAATAAATACATTAAATCCCCTGTTGAATTTGAGTAAAAGTTTCGGTTTGTCCTTCGGCCAAGTTCCGTTTTGTAAAGTAATATACTTGATGAGTTTTGTTCTTGGTCCGTCAAGTAATGTACAGTCATATAAGAGGTGGTCATATGTCTGTTCAGTCTCATCGTCACATTTACATGTATTTGTGTTTGTTAGTTTAAATTTGTACAGGTAACTCTTCGTAGGTCCATGTCCTGATATAAATTGTATTTGTTTAGAATTGCTAAGTGTTATTTTTTGTCTCTGGTATACAGTTGGTATGTACTTATGTAATTGTCGTCCTTTAGTAGTGTTTGTCCATCTTTCGTCCCATTTTTTATAAGATTCGTTTATCAAAATAGTTTTAATGGTCTGTTTAGTCAGTTTAGAGTATGTAATAGGTATCGTTTCGTCTCTTGAAGCTGAATTTGCAAGTTGGTCTGCTGTGTCATTTCCTAAATTTCCGGAGTGTCCCTTTATCCATGTTATTGCCACTATTACATTTTTCTGTCTACATAGTGTGATTAATCGTCTGATCTGTTCAGTCTTTTCGTTATGGTTTTCGTTATTGTAAATGCGGTCTATGTTAATTTTGCTGTCCGTATAGATTATACTAGTCTCTCTGTCACTTGAAATGTCGTGTAGTGTTTTGAGTGCCTCAGTAATTGCAAAGTTTTCTGCTTGATTGTTTGTACATAGTGGTGATAGTCTGTATTGTCCTCTCTGTATAATATTGCCGTCTTTTAAAATAATGTACGCACACCCAACGCCATCCTTGTTTTTACTTCCGTCAGTGTATATATGATATGTCCACGTTTTGTCTAAGTTGTCTAATGGTCTAATGTAGTCCTTTGAGTGTAACCAGTAAGTATGTCTCACGTCTTTTTCTATTTCGTTTGATGTAATATTTTGTAATGTAAAGTCTTGTGGGATTTCATTCAATTTCAATAACATATGTTGCCTTATCATTTGCTCAGCTTTGATGTAAATTGGCATAGTGTCTGCTAATACACATGAAGCCTCATAAGATAAAGTACGATATCCTTTAGCAATTTTTATCGCAATTAGCCTTTGCACTCTTTCTAATTTTTTGACATTTCTTTTCACGACCAAGGCATGGCCCCATATTTCAATTCCATACGTCAATATGGGAACGATCGCCCCTTTGTATATTGTGGTCAGAGCGTCGGATTTAAGACCCCAAGACACTCTAGCAGCCATCGAGAGTCCATTTGTTATTGAAAGCAGTTTTGTTTGTAAGTTATTAATGTGATAGTTCCATTTCAATTTCCTGTCAATGTGAAGTCCAAGATATTTTAAGATATGTTTTTCTTGTAATGTTACTCCATTTAATTTAATGTCTAAGGTAGGTGTGTGTCTTTGTCTTGTAAACAGTGTGTATGATGTTTTTTCTAAATTAAATTTGAGTTTGTGTTTTTTAGCCCATTCATTGATTAGTACCAAAACAGCGTTAGTAAGTTGGGTGATTTGAATTAAGTCTATTCCAATGACCATAAGTAAAATGTCGTCAGCAAATGCAATAATTTCAGTTCCTTCTGGTAGTATTGTTTTAAGTAGACTGTCTAAAATGATTTTCCACAGTAGAGGTGAGCAAGCTGAGCCCTGTGGCGTTCCTCTATTTTGAGAAGTGTGTACAGTAGTGTTTTGAAGGGTCATGTATGCAAGTCGATTACTGAGATAGTCTCTAAGTAATTTGTAAATATTTTGTGGGCATTTTTGTTTATGTAATGATTCGAATATCGAAGGCCACCAGGCGTGATCGAAGGCACCTTTAAAATCCATCGAAACGATCACAATATGTTTCTTTCCTGTTTGATTCGTTCGTAGTAAATTAGTAATTCTGTATAGTGCGTCAACAGTACTTGTTTGGGGTGTGAATCCATATTGATTTGGGTGTAAAGGAGCATTTCTGTTTAGGTGAACAGAAAGCCTGGAATTAATAATTTTTTCTAGTATTTTACCTCCAACTGGAATAATACTAATCGGTCGATAAGTAGAATTTCCTAAATCTTTTGGATTTTTGGGTACTGGAATTACTTTTGATATTTTCCATATATCAGGAAATATTCCGTTATCATAACATTTTTTGTATAATGTTGTAATAAATTTTGGAAAAATTTCAAATAGTTTTTGGAATATATCAACTGTTATTAAGTCTTGACCAGCTGCTTTGTTTGGATTTAGTTGTTCAATAATACTACTTATTTCAATGTCTGTTAAAGGTAGGTCATTTTCTGTATTAGGGAGTAAATTACTGTTCCGTCTCATTGTAGTGTGTACGTCAGAATCTGTGTTTGGGTCGTCTTCAATGAAGAAAGTAGTCATTAATTGTTGTATAGTTTCTCTTGTGTCAGTAGTAAATGTTCCGTCACTTTTCTGAATCGTTCGTAGTTGTATGTTGGTTTTCAATTTATCTGTGGTATATCTATAAATCCATGTCCAAGGGTTAGTCTTATCAATTTGATCACAGAAACTTTTCCAAGATTTTAGTTTTTCTTCTTTTATCATTTTACCGTAAATATATTTAGATTGAATATAATTAATCTGTCTTTCCTTTCGTAATTCAGGGTCACTGGTCCTTTGGAATTTTCGTCTTAATTTATTAGTTGTATGTCTTAACTCAGTAAGTTTGTCAGTCCACCAAGGTGCTGATTTCTCTGCCTTGAATTTTTTATGACGCAGAAATAGAATATTGCAAGTTTTGATTAAACATTTGTTAAATCTATAAAGAGTTTGATTAATTCCAATTGTATTAAGTAAACCAATCAAAGATTCTTCAATTGTTTCATCATTGTTATCATTATTGAAAATTGTATTTTTTATTATACATATCAGCTTCTCTTGAAACATGATCCAGTCAGCATTTTTAGTTATGTATGCTTTTTCATTTGTAAGATACATTTTTTTAGGAAACGTTAGGCGTAATGAGTATGTTAGCAAGGAATGATCAGAAAAGTTTTCATCATCATGGTTAGTCCAGTCATGTACGTATTTCGCCATAATACCATTCGTTATTGTTAGATCAATATTACTTTTCCCATTGTTAGATGAGAAAGTAGGTTTTTGATCATTCTCGTTTATTATGAATAAGTTTTTAGATAGGATATAGTTCTCTAAACATCGACCTCTTTCATTCCTAATGCGATCATACCATAGAGGTGATCTGCAGTTGGTATCAGCTGCGATAAGAATGCCATAATTAGGATATCGACTTAATATATTATCTATTTTCCTTAAATCATCATCCAAATTTTTTGTGATATCAAAATACATATTTATTAAAATGAATTGAAAATTACCTACACTGAGTATAATAACGCATATATCATCATCTGACATGTCTGTTAAAAATAGAACATTAATATCCTTATTAACTACAATAATACTAGCTCTTGTTTTATTCTTGCCAGATTCGAATATTCTATATCTGCTTGAATAGCCATATGTTCTATTATGTTTTAAGTAAGGTTCTTGTAATAATAGTAAATCCAATTTGTTTATGTCAATCATATGTTTTATAAAGTTCATAGCCTTCCACGAATGTCTTGTGTTAAATTGTGCTACCTTAATATTAACAACAGCTGTTTTCTTATCCATTACTAATAATTGTTTCAACTGTTTTTATATATATAAGGTGGAAGGTTATAATTAAATTGCAAATTATTTTGATTGCATAAGTGCATGAAAAGCAAATAATTACATATACAATAATGTCTTTAAACGTCATTAAATAAGTGATGATAGTATTATTAAGGATGATGATAATGATGAGCTGCACATATCTATTATTAAATTCTTGGAAATATAAAGGAATATTTGAGTTCAAATAAATCAATCTAATCATAATTTGTATTTTGGATTAACCTTGTGATTGCAGCTTTATATGACGGACAGTCTTTAGATAGTGCAGAATGGTTCACATCAACTCTGAGGTGTGGCTTACATCTGTTATTAAAATTGAAGCAATTAATGCATTTATTCAAGTTGGACTTACATGATTTCTTGTCATGCTGATCTCCACAGATTGGGCAGGTCAGTTGGTTCTTGCATTCCTGGTTGCTATTCCCGTGTCCCAGGCGAGAGCAATTCCAACACCTCCGTACAGCTAGATAATCCTCTACAACGCAGATAGAGTAGAAAAGCTTCACTCTCTGCTCCAGTAGGCCTCTTCGCACTGCGGGGCTAACCTCGATAACTGCCCATCTCCTTCCAGTCTTCTTGTTATCTCTTATAAACTTTAAAAGAATGTCTTCATTTACACAATTTATATCGTTTTGAGTATTTAGTGCATGGATGAGGTTATGCTCATTTACTTCCTCAGGTAAATTTTTAATAATTAATCGTGGCCTAAATTTCTTGATATCTTCAATTAGAAGTTTTGATGAATCAGAATTAATTTTAGTTTTGATTTTTTGTAAATCATCTTTAGACTCTACTTTTATAAATAAGTGGCCGGCTTTAGTAGGTGAGATTTTTTGAAACCCAATTTTCATGGTTAAGGGATCTATTTCCTGTTTAAAAGCGGCTTTCGTATCAATATTTGATTCTTTGGACTTGTTTTTAATTATTGCTATGTGGTTTGATAAATGTGGTTTTTTACTTACATTTTTCACTATTTCAGAATATGATCGTTCTTTTCTTTGAGGTATTGTAGAGGTTATCTCTTGTTCCTTTTTTTCCTCAACACATTTCTTCAGTTTCTTGTTTTCTTCTATTAATTTCTTAATACACTCGCGAGCTTTGTTCAATATATCTTGAGATCTGTTCTTAATTTCCACTTTAGAACTTTTAGAGTCTTTAATAAAAGCTAAAACGGGTTCAAGCTCTTCTAAGAATTCTTCACCCGTCGCCATCTTGTTAGCGAATTGATGCTCGGATTGATTTTTGAAAGGAAATATGTTCATTATAGATGATATTTAATTGTAGTAAATGCTATTCATGATTATGGTTTGAAGTATTCAAAAACGGTGACTCAAAAAGTGTAGAGGGATAGATTAGGAACACATTTTTATTTATTCTTCATAACTAAAATTTCTATTCTATTAATACCCAAAATTTACCCTTTAGGATTGGCTATTTCGGAAAAACATTACGTCGTGGAGTGAAGTGTATTTGTGCACATTGCAGTCTTGCTATAAGAATACCATCATTAGACAGTCAACAACGATTTCCCGTGCATCGCCGGGTACCTTAGCTAGTATATATATATATATATATATATATATATATATATATATATATATATATATATATATATATATATATTACGAGTAAGTACCTTAAGACAAGATCTGAACAGCTCACTTCTTCCATGTGTAATAACTATTTACTATAAATAATTTACTTTCAGATTGCAGAAAACGACGTTACATGGACCTGCATTGCAGTCTGGACAGTCTTTAATACTTAATTACAAAATGTCACACTTGGACGCTTTGTTAGCATATTTAAAAGGTTCATACAAACTCATAAAATATTCACTATCTTCCGATTCCACTGATGTATTGCCAAAAAGCCTTAATTTCAACACTAATTACATTTAATATTGAGTGCGCATACGCGGGTGTTGATTAGTGGTAAATGTTTGAATTGCACGTAGTCACCGTGTACCATGTACACAACTGAACAGGCAACATTGACATTCTCGTGTCAGCTACTAATACGGCTAACACGAAATTTGAATGTCACGAAATATCAAACTTTAATGTGTCTTCAGCATGAACAATACATTCGTATATTTTTAACATAAGGTGGGGCCACATTTTCGTAAAACTATGTGTAGAATTGAGGGGCTATTGAAGAAATCTTACATCTATGGAATCATGAGTATAAAATATTTAACTGATTTCCCAAAAGGAAACTCTATTAACAATTAAATATATGAGACCCTATGGTATTTAATGTATAAAACATTTGAATCATAATGTAATTACTTAGTAATAAAACAATTTGTAAAATTGGTTATGTTGTACCAGTGGTAGAGATTTTTACTAGAGATTCTATCATTCAACCCTAATATTATAATAACTTTTGAATGTGTCTGCAACCAAAGTTACTCCAGGAAGTTACAAACGTATTAAGCAGACAGTGAAGAAACCAACTTTTGGAATCACGAGCCGTTTGCAAGAAAAACAGACGTGCGCAGAGAAGATATTTTCAGCTGTGAGTATATACTGCAGAAGGAACACAGGCATGATCGGTGGACTGATGCTAGGAACAATAAAAACGTCCGTCACGCAGGGGCTACGTAAACTAAGCAGATTTCCCATGTGAAGTTTTACAATAGAGAAATCTCCATACTGGTAACACAATACCACCCTGATTAAATACAAACGGTAATGAGAAATCTTTCAGTTAATTAAAATAAATTCCCAACTGAAACGGCTTCTGAATTGTAAGAATAATTTATATTTTAATAACTCAAATTTTAGTAGTCCAAGAACTAAAGAAGGGGGGGGCGGATGAACAGAACGTATTTGCATAAATCTCGCAAAGTAACGAAGGAAGGTAAGGTAAGGTTAGAAGAAGCCTCCCACCTGAGCCGACGGAAATGGCCGACCTAATCCGAACTATACCCGACCACAGACTTCATAAAAATGCAAATATCTCGGTTAATATTCAAAATAGAGAATAAATGTATATAACAATATTTATAGTGAATTTAATGTGCAATAAGATTGGTTTTATACAATTTTTCGATCCAATGCATAATAATGGAGATATTTTGAATTTTCGAAAATCCCCCCTCTAAATCCCCCCTCCCTCTAGTCCGATTTCAGCCATTAAGGAACTTGATCTGTCTTTTTACATAAAACGGTTAAATATCGATTTTCGTAACGATCAAAAAAAATTTGCGACCGCTAGAGCGTTAACAGACAAATATATATATATATATATATATATATATATATATATATATATATATATATACATATATATATATATATTATAAATAATATATATATATATATATATATATATATATTATATATATATATATATATATATATATATATATATATATTTATATATATAATATAAGGACCTCATTTTCGCCATCTCCTGCGTAGTATCGATGGACATTTGAAGAAATTTTTCGAAAATCGCGTCATGAGTACGACCTCAATAGCTGATTTCCCTTAAGGGAAATCTGCTAAAAAGGACAATGCTTGGCACGATCAAGTGATGGACCCTTGCAAGCCCCTCCCACTGGTCAGATTTTAGGTTTTAACGGACTTGATCTTTAGTTTTACATAGATCGTTTGTATTTCGAGTTTAGTAATGAAAAGACAAATTTTGCGAAAGTGATGGTGGTAACAGACGAATATATAATTTTGAAGGGAGTTTATTTTTTTTTTTCAAGTTCTTCTAAAATCGTGTTATTATTGCCGACTCAATAGCTGATTTCCCTCAAGGTAAATCTGCTAAAACGTTAGTTAATTCATTTACTAGGAGAAGAATGAATTCATTTCGTGCCAACATCAGATATTAAATTTGAAAATCCACATATGGTAATTAATAAGTGATTAAGATTTAGTGTGACTTAGATCAGTGCATTAGCATGTATACTTGATAGGGCTAAGAACTGAGCTGAACAACTCTGTAACAATGCAGAGAGTATTTGTCTTCTCGGGAGAAGCTAAACTTGGAATGGAAGTTCTCAAGTTTCCAGTAAGAACTAATCATTCACTTGGGGTTTGGCATAATGAAATCTGAATGCGTTCCGAAGCAGAACACTTTGCCCTCATTCTCTCAGATTAAAATAGTCCACAATAGTTGGTTATCTTTCATGTGGTTTTATTAGGCTATGAAATGCTTTAAAAGTATATCACCCAGGAGGCTGTATAAACTAAGCGGATTTCCCACATCCAGGAATTACACAATAGTAATGTCATATCGCCATGTTGTCAATTTTTAAGTCGAAAATTCGGTGAGCACTAGTGGCTGTGTACCGAATTATATATATTCCCTCTAGAATATAAAGATTGTAGAATATTTTAATTATAGGTTTCATTAGCTGGACTACTTACTTTATGGATATAGTATGCAGAATTATTATTATTGACCGTCGTCCGGTGTATTAGATTTCTTTTATCTATCCATCTCACCATAGCATTGACAAAATGTATTAAGTATTGTAATAAGTGGAAAATAAGATTGAATTCTCAAAAAACAGAGGTTATTCTTTTTACTAGGAGGAGACCTCGAGTGTACCCTGAAGTTAAAATGCTAGGCAATCCCATCCCTTGGTCAAAGAATGTGAAATATCTTGGAGTCATATTAGACTCTAAACTTACCAACACTAACCACATCAATACTCAGTGTAATAAAGCTATTGGAATACTACAATCCTTATTTTCTGTACTAAACAGAAATTCAGGGTTAAGTACAACTAACAAAAAACTTGTTTACTACTTATATATAAGGCCTGTTTTATTTTATGCCTGTCCTATTTGGTCAATGACATGCGAAACTAATAAGCGTAAATTACAAGTGGCTCAAAATAAATGTTTAAGATTTATTGGTTCATTCCCACGATGGACTCCTGTCATGCACATGCATGAAATTCTTGACATTCCCACAATAAATGAGTACATAACTAAGTTAGCAGAACACTTTTTCGATGCATGTCAAAATAGTAAGTATCAGCACATTGCTGATATAGTTAATTATAGTTATAGTAGTTTAAATTACAAGAATTACAAATATAAAAGACTTAAGCACATAACATTTTGATTTCTCTGAAGAGCTTTTATTTTTTTCTGTACAAATTTATATTCTTCTGTGTATCTTTATAGTTCTTCTGTATTACTTTTAACCGTTCTGTAATTGAGAATTTTTATTTATTTCTGTATTTGGGTTTTTTCTTTTTTGTATTTTTTCCCTTATTATACATTTAGATATTAGAATGAAAATAGATATAAGTAATGTGGAATATTTAAAAAAGCCAATAAGCTTGAAAAATTGTATTTACTTCTATTGTAAATTATTATTTGTTAATATTTTAGATAATAAAATTCTTTTAACTCTTTTAATTTCTTTTATCTGCTATTGAGGTCGTATTCATGACGCGATTATTAAAAAAAATCTGAAACGTCCATCGATCCAACCCAGGAGATGATGAAAATTAGGTGTGATTCCCAAGTAAAGTTATACAGTAGAGAAATCTCCATGCGAGAGCTGAACAGTTACGGCAAAGGGCCGAACTGGCTTCTGGCGGGAAATTCAAAAATCCGTTATCGGCCCAAATTTACGAGGGTGAATCAAATGAAAACCTTAAAAGTGATATAAATTATTTATTTTATTTTATTTTTATTTATTATACATTATGGACAATATCTTGCGCTGAACCGTAACTAATCTCCAGCATTTGGGCAATTTCCTTAAGTGTTATACGCCTGTTGTCCAAAACAATTTCTTCTGCCCGCGCAATGTTTGCGTCTGTCACTACGCAGTGTGCCTGCCCAGGTCGTTGGGCGTCCTCTATTGAAACGATACCACTTTTAAACTTTCTGCACCACTCGTACACTTGCTGCAGGGACAAACATGAATAACCATACTGTACTGTCATCCTGCGATGAATTTCCATTGATTTGACATCTTCACTGCTCAAGAAACGATTGACTGATCGCTGTTCTAACGCGGTGCATATTGATAATGGGGCGGCCATATTGTAACTGAAGTCACTGCTCGTTGTGTGTAGCAAGGTCACTACCGCACCTAGTGGGCATTGTGTGCACTTCAACGAACATCCCTGCCATCTACCGGATAAATCCTACAACTTCTCGGAACTTTACAGCAATTTTAAGGTTTTCATTTGATTCACCTACGTAATAAACATGCAAATATCTCGGTTAATATTCAAGGTAGGGAATAAATGTATATAACAATATTTATAGTAAATTTAATTTGCAATAAGATTGATTCTGTACAATTTTGCGAGTTGACGTATAGTAACGGAGATATTTTGAATTTTCGAAAATCCTCCCCTCCCCTCTCACTGGTCCGATTCCAACCGTTAAAAAACTTGATCTTTCTTTTTACATAAAACCAGGACCTCGATATTTAAACGTTTTATGCAAAAAGACAGATCAAGTTCGTTAATGGCTGAAATCGGACCAGTGGGAGGGGGGGGGGGTTTAGAAGGGGATTTTCGAAAATTCGAAATATCTCCGTTATTATGCGCCGGATCGAAAAATTGTATACAACTAATCTTATTGACAATTAAATTTACTATAAATATTGTTCAATACATTTATTCTCTATCTTGAATATTAACCTAGATATTTGCATTTGTATTCTGCGTGTGGTCGGCAGGAGTAGGTTGTTCGGTACTCTCCGAAGAGAGCTCTGGCGGCCGTTTTCGTAACTGTTCGTCCCTCGTGAATGACTTTAGAGGTCCCTTACTACTACACTTGTTATTTCTTTCCGATGTCGGAAAGAAAATCAACAACTGAAAGCCGTTAGCAGACCTGTTTGTTTATATTTGAGACGCTTCCCGCGTGGTGGGGAATGATCTTTGTATTTATTCACCTAATATTCACGGTTGAGTTGTGTTAGCAGTATGTAGGTTTATCTATTATTATAATTGACAAGGGGAAATCTGCTTAGTTTACGCAGCCACTGCGTGACGGAATTTTCACTATCTTGATTATTAACCGAGATATTTGCCTTTCTTAGTTTTTGCCCTTCAGCAAACCCCCAGTGCTATTCATGTCATATTAACAATAAGCTGTTATATTGTGAAGCATTTATTTGAAGCCTAAATACCAAATATTCTTTTCATTGAACTTTTAGGTTTTGAGATAAATGCAAATACGTGGAAAATCTCCTTATTTAACGAAGCCCCTGCGTAACGGATGTTTTCACAATTTTCTTTTGATGTTCAATTGAAATAATTAAAATCTGTACATTGCTTAAATGTAATGTAGATACCGCCACCAGATAGAGCAGATATATATGGCAGGGAATATATTTCCCAGTATCTATAAAGCCATCAGGCTAATGGCTCTGAATGAAATGGGACTAATAAAGCAGATGCCACTAGAGCAAAAGGGGATTACAGGTGGCAAAAAACGAGTCGCTATAAAAAAAATTAGAGGAAAAGCAACGGAGCATTAAATCCAGCAAAGAAAAAGCATTAAATCCATTCAGAAATACGCTTCAGGCAATACGAACGCCGCACACTGGAGCGATCCTTCAGTAATGTTGGACATTGGGGGAAAAAATAAAAGTTTTAATTTGGGATTTTGATTGTATTGTTAGTACCCTTTTCAATTGAGCAGATTGATTTTTAGCCATATTATTGCAATGGTTTTTACATAATGCCTGGTTATAATTCCTATGTTAAAAAAAGTTTTGGCTTATTAAATTCTTCGTGAACTCTTATTTCATTTTATAAATTATTGTTGCTTCCAGTACACATTAAGGGTATTATAAAAAATCAAAAACTGTCACAAAAGGTTTTTAAAATTCCTCTAATTTTTTTTTTTTTACATCTAGCTGAAAATAATTGTATTTAATTGAATTCGCAAATCGCTTGTATTTGCTTGAAAAAATACCACTTGGCATGCTTTTAGGAGTATATTGTCTTATTTACAACGTCGTCAGAACTTGCCTAAACTTGCCTATTCATTAAATATTTTACTTTTAGTGTTAACACTTTCTGTGTGGAAGACGTATTATACCTCCCGTGGACCTTTCCCAACTACGTACGGTGTTTCCTCACATTTCGGGGTCAATCACAGGAATAGATGTAAATTTATGTAAACTGTTTTCTATTATTTTGCAAGCAATATCGTCCAACGCTTTGATCAATAGTGAAAAGTTCGAAAAGTTTACAAGAGAAACAGCTGAGATATTTGTGGATTTGTAAAGATGGTATTACATGCCAGTAACAGTTTACAAACTGTTAATACATGGCCCGGATATAGTCAAATACGCTACTGTACCAATTGGACTGCTGCCAGATGCGAATACAGAGAATCTTTATCAAGAATATTTTCAAAGCCGGCTACCAACAGAGATATCCTGAATAATTATAATTTGTTAATTAATTCAGACCCTATAATATCACATTTAAGGCCAACACTTAACTACGATAGCGAACGCTTAGAAACAATGTCTTCGGAAGTAAAAGAACTTCCAATTGAAAAATAAAATGCATTTGAAATTTTAGAAATGTAAAATATTCTTCCAGCTTCTCAATTCTCATTATTAAATTAAATACATAGATTTTTTTTTTAAATTTTTATTCTAGATATATTTTTGTTTACAATTTTAGTATTGCTTTTGTGAACTTCAATTTATTAAAAAAATTATAAAACATATGTTGATATTATGTGTCTACAAATCACAGTTCTCTACTTAGTAAGCGATACATAATCTGTAGGTACACATTTAAAATTCATCCTACCATTATATCGCATCTGGCAAAATTGCTGATGAGGTAGTTCAATAGAGTATTCGATGTGCCTTAAAATGACACCAGAATCAATATTCTAGGACCAGTAGAAAAGGAGGTATTAATGAATGTCCGGCTTACCCTATCACTCGCTCCAGTGTGTGCCGTGGCCAATTACGTGCCGTCAAATAAAAGCTATTAAGCTAAAAAGGAAGGTATTTGTTTTTTTTTTAATTCGAAAATTCTTTGAGACCTGTAGTGAAAAGGAAACCGAAAGAGAGAGAGAGAGAGAGAGAGAGAGAGAGAGAGAGAGAGAGAGAGAACAAAAAGTATATTTAATTAAAATGTTTTGACCCAGCTTTTAACCGACAGAATTTAAGAAATAATAATTCTTGTGTGTCAGCTACACGATATACCTTTGATTCAAGACGATTTTTAACACTTTATCAGATTTCCCATAATGGATTCTTCTCATAAGCTATAGAGGTTGTGCTCATGACGCATTACGCAAGAATTACTTCATGTCCTTCGACCCAACCAGGACATGATGGGAATTAGGTCTCTTCAACACAATATCTACATATATATTGTAACGGTCGAGCCTTAGAGGTACTCCGCTGTCTCTCTATATCTATGAGATCAGAGTGATTAGTACTGGGCTTTAAAAGAGGTAGCAGCACCTGTCAAGGGACTGACAGGGGAGCCCTGTGAATCCAAAGGTCAATTTAGCAGGACAGGAATAGGCAGTCGACTCCCAAGATGCAAACAGAGTAAGTGTTTCTTTAATTATCTAGCCTAATTGTGCTATATCTCTGATTAAATAGATAAATTAGCTCTTATAGCAGAGATGGTGGAATCGGGAATGCTTGCCGTGCAATATATGACCCTGAGAAGTAACCGGTAAATAGATTAAATTTAAATAATAATAATTATAATTAACCTTTCATTATAATATATATATATATATATATATATATATATATATATATATATATATAGGGTATGTTATTCTTCTCGGAGTTTTGGTCAATGTTGGTGAAATAAATCTTAGTTTATGCCAATATTCCGAGAATCTTTATTTTCTCTTCTCCAGGGCTATAAAATTACATGTACTACTTTATAATATTGCACTTTGTTATTACATATTATTGTAAAAGGGTGTTTTTCCTTATTATTACTTACCAATACTAAATAATCTATAAACTATTATACATTCTTATTGCACTATGACTAGGGTTATAGTAACCTTCCTTGTTTTGTTTACATAGCAGGGTCACACCCTTTGGTATGTTTTATATATTTATAGTATGGTGTCTATGTTTGTTAAACTATAGTATAATTGTTGTACTATAGTTATATTATTTTACAATAGTTATTGCTATGCACTATTACAATTAATGCTATGAATTATTAAATCTATGTTATTGCCACTTACCACTATGGTATTGCAACTTGTATTATTTTACAATAGTTATTGCTATGTACTATTACAATCATTGTCTAGTTATTTTAAATTATAATTATTGTTGTGTTGTGTTAAAGTTATTCCTATTTTGCATCTATATTGCTATTTTTATTCTTATATTTATTATGTTATAACAACCATTCCTGTGTGTTACTGCACTCATTGTTATGCCTATATTAAAGCTATTCTTATGTTGCACTATTATTATTATTGTTCTATTATTTATTATTATTCTATTATGTTACAGTTATTAATGCTGTTTGTAGTTATATTTTTATTAGAGCCACCTTCTTGTTGTATTAGATCTATTAAGTTATAATGTTATAACTTATACTTTAATATATATATATATATATATATATATATATATATATATATATATATATATAAACAACAAAATAAGTTGCTCTCCTTTTGGCGGATTCCCATCAGGGGCTGTCTCCAAATCTGCCAAAGTGGGTAATAATTAATGAAAAAATATCTTTTTTTTTGGTTTATTATTTATATTACGAGTTCAATTAAATTTTTAATTGGACCATGGGGAAAGGGAAGCAGCTTTATTTGGCGCTTTTAGCAGATTTCCCTTAAGGGAAATCAGCTATTGAGGTTGTACTCATGACGCGAGTTACGAAAAATTTCTTCAAATGTCCATCGATCCTACCCAGGTGATGACGAAAATGAGGTCCGTTCAAAATTTTATATATATATATATATATATATATATATATATATATATATATATATTTATTTGTCTGTTAACGCTCTAGCGGTCGCAACTTTTGTTTGATCGATACCAAACTCGGAATTTAATCGTTATATGTAAAAAGGAAGATCATGTTCGTTAATGGCTGAAATCGGACCAGTGGGAGGTGGAGTTTAGAGGGGGAATTTTCGGAAAATTCAAAATATCTCCGTTATTATGCGTCGGATCGAAAAATTGTATAAAATTAATCTTATTGCAAATTAAATTTACTATAAATATTGTTCTATACATTTATTCTGTATCTTGAATATTAACCGAGATATTTGCATTTGTATTCTGCATTGGTCGGCAGGAGTGAGCTGTTTGATACTTTCCGAAGAGGCTCTGGCGGCCGTTTTCGTAACTATTCGTCCCTCGTGTATAAGTTTAGTGATCCCTTACTACTTACTACACTTGTTATTGGGCAGATTTCTCTATTGTAAAACTTCACGTGGGAAATCTGCTTAGTTTACGCAGCCCCGGCGTGACGGGCTTTTATTTATATAAATGGTAATTTATAAACCTCGCCGAATTCTGGTGTACAGCAGTAAATAAATTCTGAATGTCCATTGTGGATTATTCCAGTCCTTTCGGCAGTTTTCTTGGATATCGCAACTCTTGAACCTATAAGCATACCCTTAACCCTAGAACGGTATTGATATTATTTCCCACTTAATAGTACTGATACGTAAATTTTACGTATGGAACTGGTAATTGGTGAAATTATTCAAAATTTGTTAATGTTTGTGACTATTTATTTATTTTATTAAAACATACACTTTTCTTTAACTTATATAAACGTTAATATCTAATAATGTGCACGACATTCCTTTCAGGCGCTTTGTTCGAAACACGTTCAGGAGGTTGTGTGCTCCATTCATATCCATTCTTACTAAGGACAGCCCACCTTCTACATTTATTCTGACTGATCTGTCAATATTGTGTGGTTGAGAGGTTTTAGGTTTTTTTTGCCCCGTGTTTCTTCTCTTTCTTCAATTGCCTTGATTTTTTCTAAAACTGTCTCACTCTCATCGCTATCTAGCCCACTCTGTGTTGCAATCATTTCCGAAGGCTCAACCTCCTCATCACTTGGAGAATACTCCGGATCATCATCGCTGTCGTATCCATATCCATCTATTTTGTCATAATTGTCATTTTCCCCATCTGACTCGTCGGAAAGTCATTTCAACAAATTTCTGATTTCTTCATCCGTTGAATATTTTGACTCCACTTTTCCGAAACTATAAACAGATTATTATTATTATTATTTATATTCTTTCTATACATCTTTGTCTTTTTTATATTCAAAAATAAAAGTTAAAATCATTAAGAGAAAATTAATTAGAATATAAAAATAAATTGGAAGAAAATAAATTGAGAATAATATTAACTAAGTTATGGCATAAAAACCGGTTATTAGTAGCGATACGTAAATTTTACGTGCCAAAATGTTGCGATTAATAGTACTGATACGTAAATATTACGTGTCGTTTTTATTTCAAAAAATAGGATTAAATGAGTGTGAAGGTTCACTTAGCTGAACTTGGCGGGGTTGAAGGCCGAACTGTCTGGAAGGCTCATAGCTGAAGGATGGGTGTGGTGGGGTCGTTAACGGCCCTTTGATAACAGTTCAAACCAGATCATACGTAATTTTTACGTTCAATACCATTCTAGGGTTAAGGCTCCATTTTTCAATTATATACAAGGTGTCCCTAGTTCCTGTGACACCACCTTTAAAATTGTATTAATAAAAGGCTGTGACTTGGTGTGCCATATTTATGACCCCTGAAGAATCTATTCAGTCCATATTCAACCTTGTAATATTCTCCAGTACTTTTCCAGCGACCATAACTTTAGAATGTCCAACAGAATGCCATACTTTTTATGACGGCTTCTTGTAGAAAATGTAATTCTAAAAAGAGATTTTATATGTAAATATTTTTATATGACTTATCCTTTATCATGAAAATGCACAAATCTTTATTTCAGAAAGGCTACGGTAAAAGAAATGTATTCTGAAACCAAGAAAGAAAAAAAAATATTATTTAAAACGAAATTACGTAAATGGATCCCTGAATGAATCCAAAAAATGTTTACTTTAAAAAATATTAACACAAAAAAAAACGTTCTTGGGATTAATTTATTTAACACTAATTATGTATAATTAGTAATTATTTGTAAAATGTATACATTTTCCCACCTGCATAGCTTCATGTAAAGAAAATGGTGCGGTATCCTCCAGGAAAGAATCATCGGCCCACATTTTTGGTAAAAACATTAAATGCTACAGTCTTCAACCGCTTCCTAAATCAGAAATGAAATGTGGCTGCAGCTTGTCGGACCTCCTTCCCACTTCTCAATACTCGATCAACAATAAGAGGATAAATTCAATGTCAGCAGCAGAAATACACAGTCCCAAAAGGGATTTCAGATGTCTTCTTTTGAAGTGCATAAATGAGGAAAAACGCATTTTTGAACTAAATACTAGCTGTAAGTGATGTAGTGCAATGGAAAATTAGTTTCTTTTTTTTCACACAAAGCTATGCAGGTGGAAAATGTATTCCTTTTACAAATAGTTAATTTCTTTCCTTTTAGTTAAAAATAAATTAATTCTAAGAACGTTATTTTATTACGTTAATGTCCTTTGAAGTAAAAATATTTTGGGTTCATTCAAGAATTCAAAAGTATTCTTGAATGTTCCAAAAAAATGTTTATTTCTTTTTAATATGTGTGTGTATATATATTTTAATTTCAGAATATATTCCTTCTCTGGTAGGTTTGTATCAAAGAAGATTTTGCTGGCTAAAACATTTATGTCACAGCATTTTGGCAATAAAATGCGCCGTTTCTGAAATAAATATTTGGACATTATACAGCTAAAGGATGGGTCAAATCACTAAAATCACCGATATAAACTCGTTTTAGAATTTGATTTCCTGTAAGAATCCGTCTTGGAAAGTATAGCATTCCATTGGAAACTCCAAAGTTATGGTCAATGGAAAAGTATTGGAGAAGGTTACGAGGTTGGATATGGACTGAAAAGATTCTCCAGGTGTCACAACTATGGCACACCAAGTCTCAGACGTTTATTACTACAATTGATGATTTTAAGGTCGGTGGCACGGGAACTAGGGACACCAAGTATATAATTCACATGGTTTATCTTTGTTTTCTTATTTATTTCCTTTATTCTATTTTTAATGAAGCGCATATTCTCTTTTATCCTCCACTTTCTTCTATTTCTTTCTTTTTCTATTACACTCACGTTTTCAGAATCGAAATTATATTTGAATTTAATCGCGTGGTCGGCTAGGGAGGTTTTATTGCCTTTATGATCAACGTTTATCAAGTGTTGTCTGATTTTTCTTGTAATTGTGATCATTCCCCTATATAACTTCTATTGAAATCCGTAGTTTATTTTGTGTAAATTATTTTTGGTATCTGTAGAATTCATTTCATCTTTTATATGTCTGAGGCTAGATTTCACTCTGTTTGTATATTTCCCAGGAATTTGTCCTATATCTTTGCATATTGATATAATCTTCCTGGCTACTGTGGGGTTGCAAATCCAGTTTACAGTACATCTTTGTTTCTCTATATTTCTTATTTGCAGAATTACTTCTGGTTGTCAATTTGACAATTTTATTGTCAGTTTTGTTTTTATAGGCATTGTTAGTTTTTGTTTTCAGTAAATTTAATTTCACAAGATTGGTTATATTGTGACCATAAGTGTCGTCGTCAAAACTTTTACTTTTTCTATTATAATTATGATCATTTATTTTAGAATTGTTTTTCATGTTTGGACATTTAACGGTATCAGATACATCGTCAACTTCTTGCATGGCTAGTGGAAGTTCCAATAGAACGATGTAGGCTTAGTTTAGTTGTCATTTTATACAAGAATTTCTTCTGATGCGGCGTCATATGGACGCGAAACTAGTAGAGAAATAAAAATGATTTTAATACTCATTTGAGGTTTTCATATTTCTTCTTGTTGACTTTCCGCTATAGATTAATTAAGTAAAGTTAAATAGGTCATTTTTTCACGTTGAAAAAACATAATTCCAGGCGAGTTATAACTGGCTCAGGGAAGTCTAGTTTTAAATTAATAATTGGTAGGGGATCTCATTTGAATATTGCCTGTCTTGAAGCAATCAAAGCGGAATTTTCGTGACCTATGTTACTATTTGTGCATGTTTATTGTCAAGCAATCACAAATCTAATCCATCTTTATAAATGACTGCTCGCAATTATAAAGTTATGTCCGTCCCTGGTGGACATAACTTTTATAAAAGGGGACTTTCCCTTTTATAACTAAACGAATTTTGGAAAAATATTAATAAATAAACAGGCCTTTTGCACGGATTTGCGAGTAGGAAACAGGTCTGCCCTCCTACATCCAGAAACACACCAATTATAATATCCGAGTAATTATTTTGCTTTAATTAAAGGCAATACCATAAACTGGTTACT
Source organism: Riptortus pedestris (assembly GCA_019009955.1). Classification (NCBI taxonomy): domain Eukaryota; kingdom Metazoa; phylum Arthropoda; class Insecta; order Hemiptera; family Alydidae; genus Riptortus; species Riptortus pedestris. The sequence goes on from CM032231.1 coordinate 12,806,926, forward strand.
GTAATCAGCAACTAGGTGTGACTGATCAATTCCAAAAACTAAGTCATTTACTGCGATAAGTAAAAGTTTACTAAAACTTAAACGTTAAAACTTAACGTAAAATGTAATTGAAATTACAATGTAACTTTTAATTCCATGGCAACGGCCTGTCACAGAGTTCTGGTGGAGAGCCAATTTGGCTTAGTTTAGCGGATTTCCATTAAGAGTCACCAGCTGTTGAGGTTGTACTCGTGACACGATTTTCGAATAATTTCCTCAAATGTCTATCGATCCTTAGTAGGAGATGATAAAAATGAGGTCCGGTCAATATATATATATATATATATATATATATATATATATATATATATATATATACACATGTCTGTTAACGCACTACTGCTCGCAATTGTTGTCTGATCGTTACTAAACTCAATATTTAATTCTTTTATTCAAAAAACAGATCTAATTTGTTAATGGCAGAAATTGGACCTGTTGGAGGGGGGATGTAAGAGGGGGGAAATTTTCAAATATTTCCGTCGTCATATGTCAGATTGATAAATGAATAAAACCAATCTTATTCAAACTTTGATTATCGATTTTGCTAAATACGTATTTCCTCTATCATGAATTCTTGCATTTGCATTTTTGTGCATTCATACTTTGTAAAACCCCTACTCATGTCATTATGAACCTCTACGTTATATTATGAACCTCTTTATTGATTACTAAAATACCAAATATTGTTTTAATTGACTTCTACTGTGAGGTGCAGTCAAATACGTTGTCATGACTTCAACATTAAAGATTATAGTTTCTGGACTCGATAATGTTATTTTTTTTACGAGTATACACTATTCTATATTTCACCGTTTCATTCAACTCTAATAATAATATTAGTTAATGATTAAATAAAATAAATTTTTATTAAGGAGAAGGGTTAAATCTGTTTCGTTCAAGCAGCCACTCCGTGATGGATGTCATTTGATGGGGCAAATATAATTATATTTTGAATGAATTCATTGTACTTAAAATCTTTGAAACATTCTGGAGCGAAGAAAATATTAATGCGGGTTTAGTATATGTTCCGCCTTTAATTGGATCACCAACACTGACGGAAGGAAGAAGTAATTGAAAACCAGCAGAGAAGATATGTTTTGCGGGTTTAGTATATGTTCCGCCTTTAATTGGATCACCATCACAGACGGAAGAAGTAATTGAAAACCAGCAGAGAAGATATGTTTTGCGGGTTTAGTATATGTTCCGCCTTTAATTGGATCACCAACACTGACGGAAGGAAGAAGTAATTGAAAACCAGCAGAGAAGATATGTTTTGCGGGTTTAGTATACTCGTATGTTCCTCCTTTAATTGGATCACCAACACTGACGGAAGGAAGAAGTAATTGAAAACCAGCAGAGAAGATATGTTTTGCGGGTTTAGTATACTCGTATGTTCCGCCTTCATTTGGATCACCAACACTGACGGAAGGAAGAAGTAATTGAAAACAAGCAGAGAAGATATGTTTTGCGGGCTTAGTATACTCGTATGTTCCACCTTTAATTGGATCACCAACGCTGACGGAAGGAAGAAGTAATTGAAAACCAGCAGAGAAGATATGTTTTGCGGGTTTAGTATACTCGTATGTTCCACCTTTAATTGGATCACCAACGCTGACGGAAGGAAGAAGTAATTGAAAACCAGCAGAGAAGATATGTTTTGCGGGCTTAGTATACTCGTATGTTCCGCCTTCATTTGGATCACCAACACTGACGGAAGGAAGAAGTATTTGGAAACCAGCAGAGATGTTGTGTGGCTCAAATTTTGTCATAAGGTCAAATCCGAACGTAAAACCGTTTTGGAATTAATTATTATTCATAAGATTCTTTTATTTTTTCGTTTGGATTGTAATATTTCCAAGAGTTTTGAAAGTGTATACATTACCTTAATAAGAGATGCGATACAATCTAAGAGAATAAGTGGCCTTTAAAAAGGTTTAATTTTGATAAGGAGAGAATAAAGAGGAAGAGAGTTTGTTAATGTTCCTCGCAATTAAATGTCTGCTTTTAATCTTGGCAGTCTCTTTGCAAGGCACTGAAAAGCCTTAATATTCATTCCTCCATTCCATATCTTTTAAAAGCCTTTCAACAATTGTAGATTTTATTTTCAAGTTAGCTGTGAAGCTTATTGAGGGAGCTTTTACTTCACGAGTCAGTTATACCAAAATTGCCTTTATATATTTCATGTTATCTGTGAATTCCTCGATATCACATCGATGTCTTTGTTCAATCCTGGTCACTACAATCTTCATCTAGCCATGGCTTTTATTTTTACTACTCCAATCGTCTCGTGCAAATCACGCAAAACATAAGTTCGGTATTTAGGAGGAATCTTCGTTCTCCAATCCCACATGATGCAGCATTTGTAACCTGTTAGTTGATCATTTTACTCTTGTATATTTTCAATTCTGGTGAAGTATCAGCTGGCCAACCTTCGACAATTTATTTCCTAACTTCACTTAGGACCTGATCGGTTGCTGTCTTTTGTTCAATCTCCCAACAGATATGTCTCCATTCTTCTATAGTATATTATTGCTGCTACCAGATGCCCTTAGTCTTCATCATAAAATTCTTCTCCTTCAATATAAAAACGACTTAACCCATCATCTTTTCCAAATTTCTTTGTCTAATTATATTCCATCTTGAATATAAAATTGGTCAAGAACATTGTCCATCGTTGTAACCTACACGAATTTCTACTTTGGTACCCCTCTCATTGATCCAAAAAGAGACAATAGTGGACGGTGGTCTGTCTGAAGCAAGCATTCTTTTCCCATAGATGAATTATAAATTTTTGAACTGCAAAAACGATCGCCAGTGCTTCCCGTTCTGTCTGTAAATATCGTTTTTCTGTGGATGTAAGTGTTTTTGACGCAAATGCAACAGGTCGATCCTGACCATCAGGATATCTATGAAAGAAATATTGCACACCCTAAACTATTAAAGGCACATGAGCTGCAACAATCATTGGCATCTCGTCCGAATATGACACTTACACCGGGCCAGATACAAAACAGTAATTCTAAATATCAGAAATTTTTATCATCAGAATACAGGCTAAAATTTAATTAATCTTTCATCTAATCAAATAAATAAAATTACACGTTCATCAGGATTTAATTTAGGCCAATGAAATCGATTGAATATAATTGCATAAAAGGCAAGCTTTACGTACAATTTGCCATTAATTGGCTGAAAATATATCCAAATAAGAGATAATTAATGGTATTGAATAGATGAAGTCATTGAGCAATTACACATTGTAATTTGAGATCAGGTGATTCAGCGCTCACTGCCATGGCAACTTCGAGGTTGTTCATACTTGTTGGTAGAGGTGGCGCATATAACACATGTGAAAATGAAACACAATAATGTTTTCATTGTATTGTGGAAATCTCAAAATTATGGGTTTCCTATTTGCTTGTATTTGAGTGTAATTGTGGATTGTTTAAAAAAGTACTAACTCAGTGGTAGTTCAATGATTTTGACCTTTTGAGGAATTTCGAACACAACATCTTACGCCTGTAATCCAGTGGTTTTCCAGCTTCGACATAAATACTATTGACAAGACTTGTTCGAAAAGCCCCTGTAGATATTCTAATTCCACCTTTGCGTATAAGGTCCAATGCTATGAGGATGCTGCAACTGGCAGATGAATGTGCTAAGCAGCCATAATCCAGTTTAGTCCTGGTAGAAGCGTAGCATTGCACAACTGTCAGCTCCTCATTTAGTATTAATTAGATTCCATAATAAATTCAACGATTTCTTGCATTTATTAACGAGATCTTTGACATGGCCAGCACAACTTCCTCACTTCGTGTGCCCCTGTTGATTGATGGCCATTGTTGAACTGTTTTATTTGACAATTAAATCAAGTAATAGGGGCTCTGGTTAGCCAAGTGAGTTAAATCGTTGCATTTATTCTCACATGCTAAACCTAGAGTGGCGAGTTCGATTCCCGCCTGGACAGAGGAAATTATTTAGTGACAGAATTCATTAAATAACATCCTAAGTCCCACCCTGGCTAGAAAAGCGTGGTAACCTGTAGATAACCCGTCCCAATTAGCCTGAGTTGCAAAATGTGGACGTTAATAAATAATAATAATAATAATTTTAATCTCACATGCTAAACCTAGAGTGGCGAGGTCGATTCCCACCTAGACAAATTAATTTATTTAGTGACGGAATTCATGAAATAAAATCCTTAATCAACCCCTGGCTAGAAAAGCGTGGTAACCTGTAGATAACCCGTCCCAATTAGCCTTAGTTGCAAAAAATGGACGTTAATAAATACTTTAAATTTTTAACCTAGTCATATATTATTATTATTATTTATTAACGTCCACTTTTTGCAACTCAGGGATGGGTTATCTACAGGTTACCACCCTATTCTAGCCAGGGTGGGACTTAGTAATTTATTTAATGAATTTCGTCTCTAAATAATTTCCTTTACCCAGGCGAGAACCGAACTCGCCACTCTACGTTTACCGTGTGAGATTAAGGTCAACGCTTTAACTCACATGGCTAACCTGAGCCACACCCCTAGTTACATATAACAAATGTAGTCCATGAAGTAATGTCACTTACAGAGCTTGAGACTTAAACAAACCGAAAGGCGTTTATTCCCTTAGCCTCTGCTGGTAGAACTACAAGTTCTTCATCGGTCTTTAGTTAGACTATAAAGAAGGTGGAGAGAGACCAAAAGGAGGCAGAACTAATTAAACAAGTTCCAAGTTGTTCCGGTTTTTGCAGATGGCGCTGAGCCTTGGTTACACACAGATTTAGGCTAAAATATTCTGGGGCCGCTTTAAGAATGTCCAAGTTGTGCCGATGATCAGGTCTACTCTATCCTGATTGGATTCTCAGCTGCAAACTCCGGCCAATCAGAACTTGTCCCCAGCTCGGTGGTAGTTCTTACCCTCCAATCAATGAGCTCCTCTAACTTCGCTTTCAACATTCTAGACTTTCCCTTCTTCTTAGGCTCATACATTTTTAAACACTCGCTTAAAATAGAATGATGAGTTACAACCCGAAGACGGTAGCGGATTGGGGTAAAATCTAGTTTTAGTAGAACAAATCTGCTAATGAGGTTGTACTCATTACACGATTTTCTAACAATTTCTTCAAATGTCCCTCAATCCTACTGAGGAGATGATGAATAGGTTGATGAATTGATGATAATATATATACAAGTATGTATATATATATATATATATATATTGTAACGGTCGACCCTGTGGTTCTCCGCTGTCTCTCTATATCTATGAGATCAGAGTGAGTAGTACTAGGCTTTCAACGAGGTAGCAGCACCTGTCAAGGGACGGACAGGACCCCTGTGAGTCCAAGGGTCAATCTCGGAGGACAAGAATCGGCAGTCGACTCCCAAGATGCAAAGAGAGAGTAAGTGTTTCTTTAATTCTCTAGTCTAAATGTGCTATATCTCTGATTAAATAGATAAATTAGCTCTTATAGCAGAGATGGTGGAAACGATAATGCTTGCCGTGCAATATAAGACCCTGAGAAGTAGCCGGTGCATAGATTAAATTTAAATAATAATAATTATAATTAACCTTGCATTATGGCCCCAACGTGAAAGCTTAAACATTTTTTTTTAATTTAAACATTTAAAATATTTATTTTGGTTATTCATTTAAAAAAAAAAAAAAAATTTTTTAATTAACATAGATTATAAAAATGGATATTAATACTAATAGCAAAAGTTTTGAGGATAGGATTAGTGATGTAGAACAGGAAAGTAATAATTTGGATCTTGATAATCTATCTATTGAAAGTGAACCGTTAGAGGGAACACAGACCAATAATATCATATATAAAGATCAGGCTAGACATATAATTCAATTAGAGGATTCGGGAATACCTCTATCTACTGAGATAGGAAATTTGAGTATTTTGGGTTTTGAACAACCGCGAGGTACTTCTACCAGAATAATAGATAATTTAAACGATTTAAAAGGACAAAAAGAGGTCAGTAGTCCTATCGATAAAGATCAAAACATGCTGGAAGCTATAATGAACCTAATAAAAGCAGGAAATACTAAACTAGAAGAAAATACTAACAAACTAGATGAAAATAATAACAAACTAGATGAATTTAGACAAGAAGTTAGAAATAGTATTGAATCATTGAAAATAAATATCGAACAAACTCGAGTAGATGTATCAAACGTGAGAAAAGAATTTCTGAATGAGATAAATAATCTTAAAAACGAAAATGAAATAAACTTAAAATCTTTAGAGAATAGGTTAGCAGGTGAAACAGAAAATTTAAAAAAAGAAATCGTTCAGACTAGAGAATTACTAAAAACGGAATTAATGGATGAAATGGATGCCAAAATAATATTATTTTATTTATTACGTAGAGCTCCGCAACTATGGCGACTTTGCTCTTCTTAGACATGGGGTAAACAAAACAAAAACAAAAACAACAACAAACAACATAAACAAAATAACAGAAAATTGAACACGAAATAATATATAGAACAAAACTAAGGGAACGCAATACAAAAGAAAAGAAGAAACACGAACACAACATAGAAATAAAAACAGTCGGTAAATAAATAAGTGGAAAGAAAACTTGATAACTTTGAAACAAAAACTAAATAGGTCTCTCTCACTCACACACACACACACGCACACACACACACACACACACACACACAAACATATAAGCACGCACACACATAAAAATTTTAAAATATGTAATTAAATATTCTCAAACTGCCCTATTGTTTTTAAATATGTCAGAATCGTGGCAATATGTGGGCTACCCTCAGTCAGTAGTTCCTTCAAGTCATGTGGAATGTTTAAGTAAGCTCGTAATCTGCATTCTGTTAGTAAGTGTTTTATAGTTAGTCCAGTGTTGCAATGAGTACAAGTAGGCTTGTCTTTTTTGTTCATTATGTAAGAATGTGTCAGGTAATAATAGAAACCTATAATATAAATAGAAACCTATAAAATAATAGAAACCCGACAAGAATGCCATCAACAGAAAAACTTAATTCGGAATGAATTAAAAGGGGAAATTGAGCATGAAAAGACTATTCAAGGGAAGATAAATGATCAAATAAATCTAAATATTCAGAAAATAACTCACGAAAATAAACAAATAATTGAAGTTAGATCGTTAATACAAATAGAGAGTTTATTAGAGGCAGATTTCAAAATAGGATGTATAGCGGATGAAATGGAAAATATCCGGCAAGAATTAAAAAAAGTTCAGATAGGTCATTTGCATAACTATAAAGAAATTAGAGTCAATCTGAAGCGAGATGTCCTAAATTTAGTGATAGTCGACAGGAGAGCCCTACTGACTTTCTGTCTGAATTAGAAAATTATTTTAACATTTATGGAGTAGATACATGGGGAAAACAAGAGTTAATTATTTCAGAGTGCATGAGGGGAGTTCCAAGAACTTGGTGGCTGATTGAAAAGGAATTTATTAGAAATTTAATTCATTTTAAAGAAAGATTTTTAAATAAATATTGGGGAGAAGATAGGCAGGATGAATGTAGAAATCAAATTACCAATGGGAAATATCGCCCATGAGAAAATTTAACTATGGATGATTATGCCAGGAAATTATTTAAAGACTGTAAATATCTTAATCCACCTTTTCCCGAGTCTTATCAAATAAAATGCATAATAAAACATTTTTCATGGCAAATACAATGTATCTTGGGGGTCGGCCAAATCAGTAATAAAGAGAAATTTCTTTACCTTTTACAAAAATTACCAGCTCAGGATATGAGGAGGGGAATGGATAGAGAAGAAAATCGTGAGAATGAAGGAAACAACCCAAATAGAGTGAAAAATAGACAAGAGAATTTTCGATAGAAAAAAGGGATCGAAATTCATGGAGTAGTCCACCAGGTTATAACAAGAGACATAGTCATTTCCCCCCTAGTAATAGCGTTCATCCGAGAAACCCGGCTAATGTTTCCCGACAATTTTATAATAGTAGTGGGAATTCCAATTACAAACCACTCAATAAAAATTTTGGAAGAGGTAATGGGAGATTTGAAAATAGAAATTATAAAAAAAAAAAAAAAAAAAAAAAAAAAAAATATATATATATATATATTAAATTAGTATAGTAATATAGAAATATATAATATATTTATTGTTATAAATAAAAAATAAATAAATAAAAATAAAATAATATATTGTGTTAATTAAATATAAAATAATATAATAAATAAAAAAAAATAAATAAATAAATAAATAAAATGAAAATAAACTAAAAATTAAAAAAAAAATAATAATAATAATATAAAATATAAAATTTTTTTTTTCTCTCTGGGTGGGCATATGTAACGGTCGAGCCTGTGGTTCTCCGCTGTCTCTCCATACCTATGAGATCAGAGTGAGTAGTACTAGGCTTTCAACGAGGTAGCAGCACCTGTCAAGGGAGGACAGCGGACCCCTGTGAGTCCAAGGGTCAATCTCGGAGGACAAGAATCGGCAGTCAACTCCCAAGATGCAAAGAGAGAGTAAGTGTTTCTTTAATTCTCTAGTCAAATTGTGCTATATCTCTGATTAAATAGATAAATTAGCTCTTATAGCAGAGATGGTGGAAACGAAAATGCTTGCCGTGCAATATAAAACCCTGAGAAGTAGCCGGTACATAGATTAAATTTAAATAATAATAATTATAATTAACCTTACATTATAATATATATATATATATATATATATATATATATATATATACTGATCTGTTACCTCTCTCATTAAAACAAGAAGAGATGAAGTAATACTTACAAGGTTATGAATTTGGCACGCTCAACTAACACACTCGTACTTGATGAACAAACAAGACAAACTGATTTGTTGATGTTGTAATGTAGCTCTGACAGTTAAACATATACTGACTGACTGCAGGCAACGCAATTACTTACAGATACCACACAATTTACACGAACTACTGACAAAGGGGAGTCCATACATAGATACTATTCTCAAACATTTAAAGACTATACACATATCTGTAACCTCAGTTGACCAGTGAGTAAGTGGACTTAACCACTTATTCACTGGTACAACAGATATATTCAAAAATCTCATATATTTTTAATTTAAGTCTTACATTTTTATTTTTTCTACATTTTTGGATGAAAAAATAAATAATTTATCTAAACATCAATTATTTTAAATTTCTTTTACTCCATTTAGGTGACCATTATATTTTATTACTAGTTTCTTTATAAGATATTTTTTTTGTTTTTGAATTTAATGTTTCGTTATTCTTTAATTTGCCTATTTTTTTTTCTCCCTTTGGTTGCGTTTTGTTATTTGGTTGCGTTCTTAGTTTGTTCTGTTCTAATTGCATTGTTTAGTTTTTTTCTGTTACTGTTTTCGTTTTTTATTTTGTTTATATTCATTATTTTTTGATGACCAATATCGCCTAGCAGCGAATGCTCCTTAATAAATAAATAAATAAATTATTATTACCAAAGTCGATTGTTAACTTTAATACTCGTAAGTCGCTTGTCGAATCAGTAGATAATTCATTGAGGTTCTCTATAGAGTTTTCTGCATCAGATTTCATAAATGAAATAGCCTTAGCGTTTCTATTCATATTTCATAAAAATCTATAAATTTGTAAATTATTCTAATTTAGTAAATCCTCTTGATGTGGCTCAAAGTATACTCCTAATGCCTAAATTTATGTAGTAGTCACTAATGACTGAGAAAACTAGTACATCAGAAATAAAGAGTCTCTACGGGGAACAAGGATGAAACAACAAATATAAAACTAAAGATCGAGTTCGTTAAAGGCTGAAATCGGAAGAGGGGGAGGGGGGGGGTTACTGGTGATTCCGAAAATTCTAAATATCTTCGTTATTATACGTCTAATCAAAACACTGTTTAGAATAAACCTTAGTGCAAATTTAATTCCACCTTAATGTCGTTTCATTCATAGTATCTCTACCATGAATATTAACCGAGATATCTGAATCTTGTTTTAGTACTTAGCCTCCAGTAAACACTCCTTTCTTCTTAACAATAAGTTGTTATGCCATAACCACTCTACTTGAGGCTTAAATACGAATTATTGTTTTCGTTGAACATATACTTTGGGAGGTGAAAATGTGTTGAGCGACATCAATTAAGATTTTTAACCCTTCACAGGCAAGGTATATGATAATTACAGTGCAGGCAAGGTGGGTCATGGGTGACCCGATCATATTTATAGCAGTATTCTTTCATATTACATATCCTAGGAGGTACTTAAAAATAAAATTAAATAAAGGAAAACACAGTTTATAAAGTTTATTGTACTTAACGATATACACGAGTCTATAAAAATTCAACATGTGAAAGATAAATGAGTTCATTTTTATTAATGTAAGGAAAAAGGATCATCCATTACAGCAAAATAAGTCGTCCATGGTGAGGTTGTGTAATGTGCCTCCTCTCAAGAGCAAGTCAAGTAATGCTGTTGTTTCTAATGTATTGGTTTCTCCAATGTACCACTGTTTGGAGGCAAATGTTTTGGCCCTGTTGCGATTTCCTCATTAGTGAAAGTAGTAATTTTCTCTATCATTTCATGTGAAAATAATAAGAAAAGACATTCCTACTCTCCGCGGGTAGTTCCAGCACTATTCTTGGTCATTGGGAATCTCAACAAATTTCGAGAGGGTGTTCTCGAAAAGGGATACCGTAAAGGTTTGTCTATCCATATTGTTTCCTAAGAAGAAATTTCACTCATTATGAGTAACTTGGAACATTTCCTCATCAAAATCATCCTCAGGAAGTGGATGAAACTCATCATTGACGCAGTCATCATTTACCAACTCTGGATTTTCATCTTCACTGGCTGAATCCTGGAAATCATCATCAGGTTCTTCTGCTCGTTGTCGCTCAAGCTCTTGTAGAATTTCCTCAGCAGTCCTAAATAAAACATTTTCAGATGCCATTCTGTTACAGAAACTTTTCAGTTGTGTTGAACAGTTGAGCAGTCAGTTCAATAAATTTAAAAAACCATAAATTTACAGAAAAAAATTGATTAATATAAGTGCATGAAAAGCAAGGCGGGTCATATGTGACCCAGGATCGAGGTTTCTAGAGTACAGGAAGAAACAGGCTTAATATTATAGTCAAGACCACTCAGCTTCCCTCCTAGATGTCAGGAGCAATACTCAGAAGGAGGGTTTCTTGCAAACCCCCACTCCTCCTTCCCCTATTTCCCCCCTTAAAACATTTTAAACACCCTCTGGGTCACCAGCGACCCAGCCTTGCCTGTGAAGGGTTATGTTCTGTAAAAGAAAGCACTAATTTCATCTCTATTATACTTGATACTTAACTCTTAACCACTGAGGTGGGGTCCGGGTGGACTCCCATGGAGAGAATTGACTTCCCTCTTCCCGTTCAAGTTGAAACATGTCACTCCCCAGCCCAGTACCTTCCTAATTCCTCACTTCCAACAGTTCTCACACGTTACCGGTTCTGTGCGCATCCCCTGGAAGTGACAATAAGTAATACCTGACCCACGCGGACCCCACCTCATAAGGAGTGTGATTTTTTTCACCCATCCACCCCTCTTTATTTTCCAAATGACTTTTCCGAGTTCGGGTGTTTTGAGCGTGGACCATCCATCTTTTGATGATATAATTCAGCAAGAGCTCCTTCGTGGGGATGAAAAAAGTGATAGTGAGGCTGAAGGTTGCGAAAACGCGCCGAAATCGTTTGTAAAAAATGTTTATACAATTGAGGTGCCATTTTCTTTATTTTTTGTGAAATTTAAATTTTCATATTATTTTTTAAATATATAAACCCCTTACAATAACTTTTTGTAAAAATTGTTTAAAAATGTTATTAAATACTGAAATTAAACTATAAAATTGCTGTTTTATTGCTGACCACTACCAATTTGTCTTTTTCACCCGAAAGAACATATTTTTCTAAAATATTTTTAACTTTTTGCCTAGATGTTAAATAAACACTTATAAGAATATATTGCCATAAATTATTTGTCGTTTAGTTTTTTTTGTTTACAAAACATTATTGTTAAATAGAAGGTCCACATGGACCCCACCTCAGTAAAAGTGAGTAATTATTCCACGTCAGTGTTTAAGGGTTAATCTTTTCATTCAGCACTAAAGCACTTGTAGAGTGGAATTCGAAAATTCAAAATTTCTCTGTTATTATGAGCCAGATTGAAAAATGTCATAGAACTAATCTTGTCTAAGATGCCTTATAATTGTTGTTCAATACATTTTTATGAAACTTAACCTTTAAACAAGAAGGCTGTGTCATACGTGACACCTATGCCGTAAGTTGTACACGCATGAGCTTGTAACAAACAGGACAAGGCTGGTGTGCTTAATACCCTCCTATTCAATAGTCAACTACATGTCAAGCTCATTGCACGCTCTGACCTCCACCATTTTTCATACTTTTTCGGAGTGTTTGTGCCGGTAGGTGTCGTATACGACACAGCCTTGTTGTTTAACTTCCCTTTTGTAAATTTTCTATGACACTGAATTCGCAATTTACCACTGAAGATGAGATTAGAAATGAACTTTTAAGACAAATGGAAGAAAGTGATAGTAATTTATAAATTAAAAAAAAATAGTAGAGTGCACTCATCTTTGCTATAAATGCCAAAGAAGTATTTGCGGTGAACACATCGTTTCCCTGAATATTTGCCGAGTTATACGCTATTAAAAAAAAACAATAGCCTATTATATCATGAACCACTTTATTCCATGTTTAAATAACAAATATTGTTTCCATTGGATTTTTACTGTGTGATATGCATGCAAATACGTAGTGTGATGACGTTATCGTAATTATGATTTCGAGGTCCTGGATCGATAAAATTTATGTCTTCAATACCATACTCTATATTTAACTGTTCCAATAGAAACTAAATATAATATTAGTTAATAACTGAAATTGGGGGGAGGAATAGGTGTGGGATTTAGAGGGAAGAATTTAGAAAATTCACAATTCGCAGTTTTTTTGAGTCATATCGCAAAATGTTAAATAACCAATCTTGTTAAGCTGTTGATGCTCTACAATTGTTGTCCTATACATTTTTGTTCGTAACTCAAGTATTAAGCGAGTTATTCGTACTTACTTGTTTTCAAACTTTAATTCATCGGTCTATTACGTAGAAAAATAGAATGAGCTCAATAGTGTGCTATACCAGCACGAGGGAAATCTGCTTAGCTTACGCATCCCATGCATTACGAACGTTTTAGCAGATTTATCTTAAGGGAAATCAGCTATTGAGGTCGTACTCATGACGGAATTGGCGAATTTTTTCTTCAAATGTCCATTGATCCTACCTAGTAGATGATGAAATAAAAAATGAGGTCCGTTCAAAACTGTATATATATATATATATATATATATATATATATATACACTGTTACCACTCTAGCGTCGCAATTTTTGTTTCATCGTTACCAAACTGGATATTTAGGAGTTTTATGCAAAACGAAAGATCAAGTTCGTTAACGGCTAAAATTGGACCAGGGGAAGCGGGAATTTTTGAAGACTCGAAATATCTCCGTTATTATGTGTCGGATCGAAAAATTGTATATTATCAATCTTATTGCAAATTAAATTTACTATAAATGTTGTTCTATACATTTATTCTGTATCTTGAATACTAACCGAGATATGTGCATTTTTATAGTGTGTAAGTGGTCGGCAGAAGTCGGGTATACTCGGGACTTTTCACGGAAAGCTAGTTCGGCCGTTTCCGTAACTTTTCTTCCCTCGTGAATTGGTTTAGAGATTCGTTACTACTACTGTTATTACTTGGCAGATTTCTCTATTGTAAAACTTCACGTGGGAAATCTGCTTAGTTTACGCAGCCCCTGCGTGACGGACTTTTTTTACATGTTTCGTGGTTTGTATACCACCTCTTCAGGGGCTATCCATTTTCAAAAAATAAGAACATTAATTTTAGAAAATATTAATAACATTAACATTACCCTATGATTATTCTTTACATACTAACAGACTGCATCCAACGAAAAAACCTTCAAATCCCCCAAGATATGACAACTACTAACTGACAGCAGCCAATATATTCCACAAATACTAACATATCTATATCACATCAACATTTACAAAAACATAATAAAAAATAGAATAGGTTTACAGCATACCTAAAAAGATTTATAATGGCTAACTTTTATTATATTCTTTAGATAAAGCACGGATATGAGAAAGAATGAGATATTAAAGAAATATTTTCTAGTACAAAAAGGTAACCACATGAAGGTGTAAATATATCATCCTAATAATGCCAATCACCTTCGCTGTGGGACACAAAACTAAATAAATAAAATAAAAATAAAAAAAAATAATAAAAATGTACTTGTATATAGGAATAACATAACATGTTTTACTAAAACCATTTTCAATTGTTGTGTTTATTACTAGTCTATTCCTAGTATTTAATTTTTTATTTGAGTTTCAGTTTTTGTTATTTTTCTATAATTTTTTTTTTTCATTTTACATTGTGAAACTTTGAGCCAAATCGCCAAGATGCGGGTGCTCCTGTACAAATAAATAAAAAATAAATATTCTTTACAAGAGACAATATTTACATGATAAATTTATTAAATCTAATTACAGATCGCCACATACATTTCTCAAGTCCTTGTTCGCCTCTTACGTTCTGACTGTCCTCACCTGGAAGGTCGTTGGTACTGAGGTTTCCGAAGTAGGTTAAGTCAGCTGACTATAAATCGTTATTTCCAAGTCTACCTTGAAATCGATTATTTCTGGACAACATTTAAAATCGATTATTTTAAGATTACATGTTACAGAATATATGATTGAGGTATTTAATTTCTATTTTTTTGTTTTGAAGCTCTTTTTTTTTAGGGCAGTATGAATAAAGTTTGAGCGAGAAAATGTTTTTTATTAGTGACCTTTGACATAAAACTATGGAGAATAGATAAAAGGAATTATGAATAAACTATTACTTAGAAATGGATGCACAGGGCAACTAGTTAGTACTCTGAAATATATTATTATTCACTGAGTTATATTATTAGAAGTTTTATTTAATATTTGGAGTTATCATATAAATTATATAAATAGCCAGTTTACCGTTTATTCACATTAATTTATTAGAGCTTAGTCTCCGTATATAGTATAGTAATAGGTTGAATATGTGAGCTTTAGGTTTCCCAAAATAATTCTGATATTTTTCATCCCCCAAAGGCATGCCAAATATTAATCATGACTATCTAATTTGGAACAATTTCATTCGCTGGCAGTATATCATAAATTATGTAATATACTCCATTCGTGATAGTGAGTTATCTGACTCTGACGATGCATTGTAATAACACATGTAGAATAAAAAGTCCGTCACGCAGGGGATGCGTAAACTAAGCAGATTTCCCTCGTGAAGTTATACAATAGAGAAATCTACATACTAGTAACACAACACCACCGAGAATAAATACAAACGGTAAAAAGAAATTTTTCATCCAATTTCAAAAACCTGCCGACAGGAAGCGTTAGGTTATAAACGCCTCACACCGGAAAGAAAAACAATTACTGAAATATATCAGAATATAAAATATTAATTTTATTGAGAACTATTTACTATATCTAGTACTGTAATTAATAATAAGTCAGAATAATTGTTACCTCCATCAATCAAATTTTAGTAGTCCAAAACCTTAAGACGGGGGGGGGGGGGGTCACCAGGACATATTTGCATGTATCTCGTATAATAAAGGTCTCTTGAAAACACTTTTTGGTATTTAAACTTCGAATAATGTGATTTATTATGTAGCAGAGTATTGTTAATGTAACATGAGGAGAAGTGGCGGTTTGCTGATGGCTGAAAACTGAAAAAAGCAAATATCTCGGTTAAGTTAAATTTAATTTGCAATAAGATTGATTCTGTACAATTTTTCAATCCGACGTATAGTAACGCAGATATTTTGAATTTTCGAAAATCCTCCCCTCTAAACCCCCCTTCCCACGCACCCGATTTCAGCCATTAACGAACATGATCTTTCTATTTGCATAAAACGACTAAATATCGAGTTTGGTAACGATCAAACAAAAATTGCGACCGCTAGAGCGGTAACAGACAAATATATATATATATATATATATATATACAGTTTTGAACAGACCTCATTTTCGTCATCTACTAGGTAGGATCGATGGACATTTGAAGAAAAATTTCGAAAATTCCGTCATGAGTACAACCTCAATAGCTGATTTCCCCTAAGGGAAATCTGCTAAAATGATGTCTATATTAATCCAAAAGATTCGATCCCTCCTACTGTTAATTAGCAAATTCCCTTAGGGAAATCAGCTAACGAGGCCGTACTCATTACACGATTTTCGTCAAATTTCTTCAAATGTCCATCGATCCTACCTAGGAGACGACGAAAATGAGTATCGTTAACAAACTAGATATTTAATATTTTCTAGTAACAGGAAATATTTCGTTAATGGCTGATATTGGACCAGTGGGAGGGGGGTTTAGAGAGGGAATTTCGAAAATTGAAAATATTTCCGTTACTATACGTCAGATCGAAAAACCAATGTTATTGAAAACTAAATGTTCTATAAATGTCGTTGTATACATCATTCAATATTCCGAATATTAATTGAGATATTTGCATTTTTCATTTTTCAGCCTTCAGCAAACTCCCAGTCCTACTCGTGTCTCATAAACAATACTCTTTTATAATAAACCAATTCATTCAAAGCTTAAATAACAAATATCGTTTTCAAGAAACCTTTATAATACGAGATACATGCATATACATGTTCTGTTGGTCCCCTTCAGCCCGGTTTTAAGTTCTAGGATTACTTAAATTTGTGTGATCCAGATATAAATTATTTTTATTCATTATAAATGACAGAACAAGATATAGTAAATATTTTTCAAGAAAATTTATGTTATTTTCTGATATATTTCATTAATTGTTTTTCTTTCCGGTCATGAACATTTCTATCTATCTGTTCAGCTCTGAAAGGTTGCCTGTCTATATGTTTGCAATTCAGACAGATTCCGTTGGGAGGTTATTATAATTGACTGACAGATATCTCATTAAAGTTTGTATTTATTCATTTAATATTCACTGTGACGGTAAGTGTTTTCCAGTGTGTAGATTTATCTATTGTAAATCTGCACTTGGGAAATCTGTTCACTTTGCACGGCCCCTGCGTACGGAATTTATTTTCAAATTATTATGATTCCAAGTGGATCTATTGCTCCAAATATATTATTTTTCAAACATTTTACATAGAAATAGTTTTCAAAAATACATTTCATTATTGTATGCGGGAAAGAAACTGTCTATCAACCCAATATAAATTTGCCTTCTATTTCCTTATTCTAAGAATTTTAATATAAAAAGAAAATCAATAAAAAAAATGGAGAGAGAAAATTTCTTTGGCAAAGTTCTTCTTAGTTTTCAGAGTGGGTAGTTGAGCAATTAATCGTATAACACGGCTGGTTAGATATAGAATACTTCTTTAAGAAGAAAGTAAAGTATTTTCATTTTTCAACCTGTGTTGAAATTAAAACATTCCTCAGTTCCTCTCTATCTTGCTACCTTTGAACCTGGTCGCTATTTTTTCCAGTTAAAATATTTTTTATTTTTATTAATATTGTTGTTAATTATTCGTATAAGACAATCATATATATTATTTTTACGCGATGTATAATAAAAGCCCGTCACGCTTGGGCTGCGTAAACTAAGCAGATTTCCCATGTGAAGTTTTACAACGTATTTCCGTAGAAATCTGCATACTGGTAACACAACACCACCGTGATTGAATACAAACGGTAATGAGAAATCTTTCAGTTAAATAATAATAAATTAAAATAAATTCCCAACTGAAACGGCTTCTTAATTGTAAGAATAATTTATATTTTAATAACTCAAATTTTAGTAGTCCAAGAACTAAAGAAGGGGGGGCGGATAAACAGAACGTATTTGCATAAATCTCTCAAAGTAACGAAGGTAAGGCAAGGTTAGAAACGACAGGTAAGGTTAGAAGAAGCTTCCACCTGAGCGGAAACAGTCGGCCGACCTAATCCGAACTATACTCGACCACAGACTTCATAAAAATGCAAATATCTCGGTTAATATTCAAGATAGAGAACAAATGTGTATAACAATATTTATAGTAAATTTAATTTGCAATAAGATTGGTTCTATACAATGTTTCGATCGGATGCATAATAACGGAGATATTTTTAATTTCGAAAATCCCTCCCTCTTGTCCGATTTCAGCCATTAACGAACTTGATCTGTCTTTTTAAATAGAACTGTTAAATATCGAGTTTCGTAACGATCAAACAAAAATTGCAACCGCTAGAGCGTTAACAGACATATATATATATATATATATATATATATATATATATATATATATATATATATATATATAATTTTCCACGGACCTCATTTTCGCCATCTCCTGGGTAGGATCGATGGACATTTGAAGAAAATTTTCGAAAATCGCGTCATGACTACGACAAAACCGGGCGCGGGTTTTTTTTAAATTTAGGTTCCCTATGACGGCAGATCATTATATCAGTAAACGTACCAGCTTATCGCTGTTGTTTAGCAACAATGTGCCAGGTTTTCAGGACACAGTTTTCAGGTGCCTCAAAATTTATATTTAAAAACGAACACTGCTTTCAGGAAATTAAATCCCCATCATCAGAGCTGCAAACAATAAAGCACAATAAATAAGGAGTTCGGTCTAAAGCTTTTTTAAAATGTTTATAAACCTCAAGTGCATAAACTAAGCAACTTTGCCACGTGAAATTATGCAATATATTTTTTTAATAATCTTTAATTTGAGCATCTCAAATTGGGAAATTTCAGTTTAACACTATCGCTGGTTAAATCGCTACATTTGAGTTGAATAAAGTCCAATTAGAAACTCGGGGTGGGTTCGACTATCGAATATTGTGTACAATGCTTTGCAAACCACCGAGATTGGCTTTGAGTGTAAGTCTAGGGCTTATTTGAGGCAATTCTAAATCCCTCGCCGACTAAACCCGGAAACCCATTACTGAATGGGGAATTAAGCTGACCGCGGAATGGTCTCCAATAGCCGAATATACAACCGATTTCTGCCAAACTCTCTCTCTCTCTCTCTCTCTCTCTCTCTCTCTCTCTCTCTCTCTCTCTCTCTCTCTCACCCTCTCTCTCTCACTCTCTCGTCTCTCTCTCTCTCTCTCTCTCCCACTCTCTCTCTCTCTCTCTCTCTCTCCCACTCTCTCTCTCTCTCTCTCTCTCTCTCTCTCTCTCTCTCTCTCTCTCTCTCTCTCTCTCTCTCACTCTCTCTCTCTCTCTCTCTCTCTCTCTCTCTTCACTCTCTCACTCTCTCCTTTTCTCTCTCTCTCTCTCTTTCTTTCTCTCTCTTTCTCTCTGTCTGTCTCTCTCTCACTCTCTCCTTCTCTCTCTCTCTCTCTCACTCTCTCTCTCCCTCTCTCACTCTCTCCCCCTCCCTCCCTCTCTCTCCCTCTCTCCCTCCCTCCCTCCCTCTCTCTCCCTCTCTCCCTCCCTCCCTCCAAACTTTCTGTCTGAAGGAATAATGAATGTATATTTATTGCTGTGTAGGTGAGATGAGAGGGGTCGAGATGTGATGTTGGTGTGCCGAGCAGTTTAGGAAGTAGTAAAGGCAATTTCTCTGAGTGACCTGTGGGCATTGCATGTCATAGAGGGAATGGCCACTCCTAAACTGGGAAGGGGTTGACACAGCCAGAAGGGAGCCAATTTGAAATTCCGACGAGAGGGCAGAGGTCCCCCAGGGTCAAAGGTCCTGTAATTGTATACCTGGAGAGGCTGGATACATATTTAAGTCTGGCACATTCCCTCATGCTCGAACCACCTACGGCTTATCTACATTATTCATTAGCTAGAAAGAACTTCTCAGCTGCTATATATACTTCACCCCAATTTGCATATGCTCCAGTTTACATTTATTTTGCTTCCAGAGGACAGTCGACGGGAAGGGACTTCTGCTTGAGGTAAGCTCTCCGGACTGCTAACGTATTCAAATAGCTCCAAATTTCTCTTAGCTCTATCTCCTCAAGACCATGTTTTTGTACACCGGGACCACTACTTAGAATTGGAATGGACCATGACCCGGAATTAATTTCTCGTTGACTGTAGGACGGCTGCTGTGTAAATCAAGTGGGTGTTATAAGTGCTTATTGCAGTCTAGAAAGGCCATTATCTCCATGTTTTAGAAAACATTTTATCTGCCTGTTTAAGCCTCACCCCCGGGGGTCAGAGTACATAGTGTAGCAGTTATTCTCACGATGTTGACTTTCCAAGGGGCTTAGCGAGACACGGAATTCGGGGGATCTGGTCTGGGTATAGTGCAATGTGCCTTCCCTAAGTAGATGCCAGCCTGTACACAGAGGAAATGGGTGTGGCAGAGGAAACATCCTTTTAGGATATAGCGGTGACATTGTCCTTCATTATGACTTGCGGAGGACCCCAGGGACTACGGTCCTGGAGAATGTGACTACTCTATGCACCTCAGAGGTTAAGACATACTGGTAGCACTGGATTGGCGGAGGAAGCCCTCAGATCAGACAATCATGGCTGGTGTCTGCATCCGTTGTCAGTCACAGACGTGGTGGTCGTCAGTTAGGAGCATGGGAACTGCCAACTATGCACTATCAGCTAGACGCCGCTGTTATATTGTTAATAAAAATCTTTTTAAAAACTCATCAAGTTGTTCGCCTCTCGTAATTGTCGTTTCAACTCTCAGGCAGAGGTGTAAGTACCGATCAAAGAAGTTGCTTCTCAACCCCTTCGGTCAAAGATTACCAAAGTAGTAAGTGCCTGCTCGAACTTCGTCGTGTGTGTGTGTGTGAGTGAGAGAGTGTGTGAGAGAGAGAGAGAGAGTGTGTGTGTGTGTGTGAGAGAGAGAGAGAGAGAGTTAGGTGTTATATTGAGGCCCATGCATTACAGAGACTATATAAAATGTGAGCCCCCCTCCCATAAATTGCTCGGCCTAGCAGAGAACGAGCGTGTGTGAGAGAGAGATATGTTAGCCACGAATGAAAGGGTTAGGTTGGCCAACCTGCCCCAACATTTTTCATCAGAAGATCATCCAGCAGGACTGAATGCCAGCACTCTCTCCATTATAAATATCTCTTTTAATATACAACTAATTTATCCTCATTTCATTAATCTAAAACACTCATTTTGAAGTAAGTCCTAATTCTTAATTATTGATTCACTTCCTTTAAAGTAGATATGGGAAACTTTTGACATATTGCGGGCCAAATTTTAGTGTACAAATACGCACGCGGGCCGCTTTTAAAAGTAGTGCATTTTAAAGTAGTGTTCATAATTTTTAACGATAGATATCAGACATAAAACTATACCACAATGTAATTATAATACAATTTATTAAAATAACAATATGAAAACGTTATAATTAAATCGAAAAATTTGGAATTATTACAAACAAACGTGAAAATGTATGTTCCGATCGTGAGAGATTAGTCTCCAAAGGAGGAGCAAATTATTTCTAAATTGTCCCATTATCTGTTTGATAGCTGTTCAGTATAGATTAATACTTGTTCGACTTAGTAAAACTTTCAACACCGTTTGAGTAAATTAATTTCGATGTACCTCTTTGTTCTACATTACTCTTGATAGCTCCTTATGTACAATATATAAAGTTGTACAGAAAGAATTTAAGGACGTTTAAATTGTCAAAAGAGTCCTAGATGTGGCTGTCTTTATGTCAAAATTTCTTAAAATAATATAATAATTCCATCTAATTCATATTGTTAGAATTTATGAATTAATCATTCAAATTTATCAGTATCTATTGGAAGCACAGAAGATTTAAATAGAGTCCTTTTTGTTTATCACAAAATGGTATACAAATTACATACTACGACATTTTATGACATAGCATTGGAATGGAAATACTGTTTGCCACCTTCAAATGAATTAATTTTAAATTAAGTAGTGTAGATATTTAAACGTATGTTTCAACACTAAACATTTTGTATGGCTGAAATAGTACAAGGAATAGTGGAGGGAGTGGGGGTTAGAGGAGAGAAATAAACTAATTCAAAATATACAAAAGTCTGTCACGCAGGAGCTGCGTAAACTAAGCAGATTTCCCATGTGAAGTTTTACAATAGAGAAATCTGCATACTGGTAACACAACACTACCATGATTAAATACAAATGGTAATGAGAAATCATTCAGTTAATTAAAATAAACTCCCAACTGAAACGGCTTCTGAATTGTAAGAATAATTTATAGTTTAATAACTCAAATTTTAGTAGTCCAAGAACTAAAGACGGGGGGGGGGCGGATGAACAGAACGTATTTGTATAAACCTCACAAAGGAAAGAAGGTAAGGTTAGAAACGATAGGTAAGGTTAGAAGGAGCCTCCCACCTGACCCGAGAAATGACGGAAATGGCCGACCTAATCCGAACTATACTCGACCACAGACTTCATAAAAATGCAAATATCTCGGTTAATATTCAAGATAGAGAAAAAATGTGTGTAAAAATATTTATAGTAAATTTAATTTGCAATATGATTGGTTCTATACAATTTTTCGATCCGATGCATAATAACGGAGATATTTTGAATTTACGAAAATCCCCCCCTTTAAACCCCCCCTCCCACTGGTCCGATTTCAGCTATTAACGAACTTGATCTTCCTTTTTACATAAAACAATTAAACACCGAGTATGGTGACGATTAATCAAAAATTGCGACCGCTAGAGTGTTAACAGACACACACACACATATATATATATATATTTATATAGTTTTGAACGGACCTCATTTTCGTCATCTCCTGGGTAGGATCGATGGACATTTGAAGAAATTTTTCGAAAATCGCGTCATGAGTACGACCTCACTAGCTGATTTCCCTAAAGGAAAACCTGCTAATATCTTCGTTATTATTAGTCGGATTGGAAAATGTTATAGAACCAATCTTGTTAAACTTTTGATTTAATGAAATTGTTGTTCTATACATTTTCTCGTATTAACTCAGCTGTTCCATCTTCAGAAACATAGAAAAGAAACCCCGTTTCTCAATAGAATTCTCTTCCTGTCAAGAGGCCCCCGCATGGTGCTGCCATCTCTGTTCCAGTCCTGGGAACCACCAGCTTGTGTGTGTTTAATTTTTCAATCCAAAAGAACTCAAATAAACAACGTTTATTACTGATTTTGTACTAAACGTAACAATATATATGTAAGTTGTGCAATGGGAAATTCCCCTATAGTCTGGATACAAGTAGAGAGTAGTTTATAGGAAAAGAAGAGGACTGGGTTATGAGACTTGAGATGGACTGTATGCCGAACTTGTGATGTACTTAAGTACCAGGAAGAAGAACGATACAGTAAGTGGGACAGAAAGTTTTTAACTGGGTTTTCATCGCTAAACTCGTGTCTCTTATCTTCTTCTCTAGAATCTACTTTTTCCGCCTTGGATCCTTCATCTCTCCATGGCTGCCTTAAGAGAAATCTGCTATTGAGGATTTACTCGAGACTTGTGTTAAAAAAAAAAAAAAATCCTTAAAATGTCAACCTTTTCGTCAATGGATGACATTGGAATTTGGTGGGGTTGATCGAAATATCTCCGTAATTATGGATTGATTTTTTAGCATAGAAGCTAGCACCTAGAAGAACGTGGCTAAGAGGCTAGAGCATGGAGGGAGATGTTAGGCTTAAGGGAAATCAGCTATTGAGGTTGAACTAATGACGAAAATTTTGAAGAGAGAGAGAAAATTTTATTTGGACCAATACATAAGTATTATACACAAATGGATGTTATTATACAAGATTTGTTACAAAATTAAAAGATTTTGGTACAATTTAGGACGTAGTCGCCCTTCAGTCATGAAAATTTTGAAAAATGTCCTCAAATGTCCATCGATTCTATCTAGTAGGTGACGTAAATGATTCAAAATTCTATATATATATATATATATATATATTTTATATATATGATATATATATATATATATATATATATATATACTAGCTCAGATACCCGGCTTCGCCCGGGAATTCATATGAGGCTGAATTGTGAAGGTATTTTATTAGGTTTTACTTTGCACAACATTTTGACATTTGTCCGCCCCAGTGTTTAGGGTCTATACCCGTCGTTGCTGCGGATTTGTTAATAATAAAATTCAAGGAAAAGACTTCACCGTCCTCCATATTGTCATATTTCCCGTCTCCTGTGCATTAAGCATAGATTTGAATTATTTAGGACAAAATATTAAATTACTGGAATTAATTAATTTTTCCAGGTGAGGTACCTGGAAAGAAATACCATATTGGTGAGAATTGTTGAGTATATCAATATTTCTACGCTAATTACTTGCTTTATACATTGTCCCCGAAAAAATGTATAAAACAAAAGTTACTTCAAATAAAATAATCCATATTTGCCGAAAAAACATTTAGAAAAAACAATATATGGTATTTTATAATTTCACTTATGTTGATAGATAATAAAAAGTTGGGTTAGTAGTAATGTACATACCAAGTTTCATAAAATTCGGTTCAGCCGTTTATGCGTGAAAAGGTAACAAACAAACAAACACACACGAAAGAAACAAAATGCAATTATGGTGTCAATGACATGTGAAACGAAAAGTTATCGTGAAAATTCGCGAAAAAAATCAATGTACAGACAGAGGTTACAATTTTATATATATATACAGGGTGTCCCCAAACCAAACGGCCAAACTTTAGGGATCGATAGAGGATCGAAAAACTAAAACAAAAAGTCCTCTGGCATATGCCTTGTTTTCGCTTCGTTTTCGAGAAAATCACAAAAAACTAAAAATAGTTGTGCAAAAACTAGTTAAGGCCAATGGAAGAGCGGATTTTATTCCTTGAATGAATTTTAGCAATAAATGTTATTCCAATACAATTATTGTATTCTAATCTTATACTAACAGAAAGGTAATTGAAAAAAAAAATTATTTTTTATTAAGAAAAAATAATAAATACTTCTTTATTAAAATATTCATAGCATAAAAAAAATTACCTATTTAAAGTAGATAACATTATGGACAATAACTGAAGATTAAAACATAAAAAAAGATTAAAAATTTAGAAAATTAATAAAATAATTAAATATTCTTACTTGGGAAACATAAATGTTTCAGTTTTTATATGGGTCTACCTTAGTGAGAAAAAAAAAACCTGAAAATGTTGAAGGTTTTACCTTCTCTAAAATTACATCGTGAATTTCTAAAGCGTCAATGTAAATGTTGTTCGAAGTGCTGGCCTCTCGCTGCAATAAACGCATCACATCGCGTACTCACAGATCGCACTGCATCTAAAAATTGTTCTGCGGTGAGCTGGTTGCAAACCATTCTGATGCGCTCGATGAGGTCATCCCTTGTGCGGACGGGCTCTCGGTAGACATTTTCCTTCACGTATCCCCACACGAAGAAATCTAGTGGCGTGAGGTCCGGAGACCGGGGAGGCCAAGGCACCGGCCCACCTCGTCTTATCCAGCGACCTGGGTAGTTGATGTCCAACCAGTCTCATAGGGCCCTTCCGTAATGTGCAGGTGAAACCATTGAGTTGAAACCAGCTCTCAAGCCTTGTTTCCAATGGGATATCTTCCAAAAGTGCCCGTAAGTCATTCTCCAGGAATAGATGATAACTTTCAGCGTGAAGTCGAGCAGGTAAAAATACGGGACCTATTATGCGATTATAACAAAGACCGACCCACACCTTTACAGAAAACTCATGCTGGTAGTGAAATTCTCTAACAGCGCGGGGATTTTGGGCGGGGGCCCAAAGGTGGTAGTTTCTTTGATTGAATATGCCCGCACGTGTAAAAGTCGCTTCATCCGTCCAGATTACTTTCGAACTTAAGTTTACATCGTTTTGCAATTGTTCTTTTTACCAATTACAAAAATTTAATCGGCGGGGATAATCAGCGGGTATTAAATTTTGTACCTTTTGTACATGGTAAGCATGCCTGCGGTCAGCCCTTAATGTGCGCCAAATGGTTTTTTTTGGTATGCTTAGAACTGAAGCAGCTCTCCGGACGCTTGTGCTAGGGTTGGTATTGAAGTGCCTCAGTATCCTCTCCCTCCGCCTCAGGTCGGCTTCCATCGGAGCCTGCATACGGTTTCCACGACGATTACATGAGAAGGACCCAGTCTCTCGAAGCCTTCTGAAAGTGCTGGTAAAAACACCTCTGTGTGGGGTTTCTCGGTCAGGAAAACCGTCTGCGATATTCCCGAACTGCCTGACGTGCATTGCATCGCAGAATCAGTAGACGTAGACTATTAAAGCGTATTCAGCGTTGGTAAATCTAGCCATATTTGTTGACTTCACTGAACAGTACTAGCAACACCACTAATGTGAGAATGAGAGGCTGGATTCCCCCCAAAAAGGATTAAAATGATAGTAAACATTTTAATCCTTTCTTTTTAAGTTTAAACACTCAACCTAGACGTTTTATTGATAAGGAAAGCGTGAGAATATTCATGTTTTCTAAAATTTACTCCTCGTAAATTAAAAAATTAAGCTTACTCAAAAAAGCCAATAGTTTTTTGTAATTTAAATACATTATTAAAAAAAAATACACTTTTTGCACTACTATTTTCAGTTTTTTGTGATTTTCTCAAAAACGAAGCGAAAACGAGCCATATGCCAGTGGACTTTTTTTCTTAGTTTTTCGATCCTCTATCGATCCCCGAAGTTTGGCCGGTTGGTTTGGGGACACACTGTATATATATATATATATATATATATATATATATATATATATATATATATATATATATATATGTATATATTATATGTTTAATGTATCTATGTATTCAAAAAGGAAAATTTCGAGAATTATTATACGTCGGATCGAAAAATTGTATAGAACCAATCTTATTAAAAACTTGATAAATGTAGTTACATAAAAATTTTCTCTAATATGAGTATTAACAGAGATAAGTTGTTTTCAGCTTATAGGAGGTAGTAAACCTCCCCTTCCTATTCATGTCATAATAACAATAAACTTCTACATCATGAAACACATTATATGTGTAATTTCCAAATACTGAATTCAAGGGACCATTATTCGAAATACATGCGAATTCGTTGTGGGATAACTTCATCAATTAAAATTTTCCGTTCTTGCCTCGAAAATGTTTATTGGAGCTGTACCATACTTATATTTAAACGTTTCAATCAACACTAAAACAAAACTTGTATAGGACTGAATAGCTGGCATATGCATGTTTGTTTGTAACTCAAATATTAAGTTTATAGGTTTTTTTACACAGTAAAAGAGAGTAACCTGAACATTAGTTTTACATGATACTTTTAAATATTGAGTTTAGTAACGATCAAGCAAGAAGTGTGACGGCTAGAGCCTTAGCAGAAATATATAAACTCAACCGCAAAAAAAAAACCGGACACTTAGATTTAGTCTTATAATTTTGTTAAATGTATTTTAATTAAAATAATTGGTTAGTTTATAGGTTATTTAAACAAAATCTGCCAAAAGTGAATAATTTTTATTGAGTATTTACAAAAAAATACAAAATAAAAAAAAAAAGATAAATTAACACATTTAAAAAAAAAATATATTCTTCATTTTTATTACAGTGAATGGTAGACTTCACTACCCGAAGCGTTTCACTGCTCCGGCCTTCTCTGGCCAAGGCATCAGCTAGGGCTACATCTAAGTTTGAAAGACCCATTATTCTGGACCGAAATAAAAATAAAACATTAATTAAAGAAAATGCTTGGTTAATAATTAAAGATGTTTAAATGTGCGAAATACTACTTACAGTTTAGAATAGATCAACTTCACGACAAATAAATCTAATCTGAGTTTTATCTAATTGTTTACTAATCCTGAAGGGATTAGTTCAATGGACTTGACTCTACATTCTCTGTAATGACTAGAATACCCACATAAACAAACATATTGCTGAAAATTAGCTTTTAATACGACAAATATAAAGTGTCCAGTTTTTTTTTTTTTGCGGTTGAGTGTATGTATATATTATATATATATAGGATGATTACGGAGAAACGCATGTTTTGCAAATAACGAGTACTCAGACAATTCAGAGCAAAAAAAATGTATTTATTAGTGGAAAAACGGTGTACACAGTATGCAATTTCAGAATAAAATTACTTACAATTTAGCGTTAAAAAATTACATCTCTCAAAGAGATCCAGTTGTGTGTAACATTATGTATCCAATGCAATATCGTGTTAGGATCAGGGATAGTACCATGCCGTCCAATGTTAAAATGTACACCAAAGTCTCGCTGAGTCTGAGTGACTGATTCACCATTTGCGTAAAACCGTCGCATGACAAACGTACGATGCTCAAGGTTCGACTTCTCGGCTACAACTGAAACTGCACACTCCCCCCTCCACAGTGCCCAACAATTTCCCGCCGTCGCCCAACGACAGTACTTGTATACTAAGCAAATCAGTCTCCCAGTAATTATCATATATAATATTGAAAATGCAGCCATACTAGGTAAATGAATAAATACTTCCTTAACCCTAATAATTACGTATGATCTGGTTTGAACTGTTATCAAAGGGCCGTTAACGACCCCACCACCCCCACCCCTCAGCTATGAGCCCTCCAGACAGTTCGGACTTGACCTCCGCCAAGTGCAGCTAAGTGAACCTTCCCACTCGTCCAATACTATTTTTTGAAATAAAAACGACACGTAATATTTACGTATCAATACTATTAACCGCAACTTTTTGGCACGTAAAATTTACGTATCGCTACTAATAACCGGTTTTTATGCTATAACTTAGTTAATATTATTCTCAATTTATTTTCTTCCAATTTATTTTATATTCTAATTTATTTTCTTTTAATGTTTTTAACTTTTATTTTTTAATATAAAAAAGACAAAGATGTATAGAGAGAATATAAATAATAATAATAATCTGTTTATAGTCTCCGAAAAATGGAGAAAAAATATTCAACGGATGAAGAAATTTGTTGAAAGAACTTTCCGATGGGTCAGATGGGGACAATGACAATTATGAAATAGATGGATATTGATAATCCGATGATGATCCAGAGTATTCTCCAAGAGATGAGGAGGTTGAGCCTTCGGAAATGATTGCAACATAGAGTGGGCTAGATAGCGATGAGAGTCAGCAAATTTTAGAAAACATCAAGGCAATCGTAGAAAGAGAAGAAATACAGAGGCAAAAAAAAACCTAAAACCTCTCAACCACACAATATTGACAGATCAGTCACAATAAATGTAGAAGGTGGGGTAGTCCTTGGTAAGAATGGATATGAATGGAGCACACAACCTCGGGAACGTGTTTCGAACCAAGCGCCTGAAAGGATTGACGTGCACATTATTAGATATTAACGTAGATACAAGTTAAAGAAAAGTGTATCTTTTAAAAAAATAGTCACAAGCATTAACAAATTTTGAATAATTTCACCAATTACCAGTTGCACACGTAAAATTTACGTATCAATCAATAAGCGGGAAATAATATCACTACCGTTCTAGGGTTAAAACATCTGTTGTCTTTACGTTCCCCAACGATATTCAAGCTCTGTATTTCTTTATCATGGAGTTCCTTTCCATCTAAAATCACAATTTCAAATTTCTGTTTTTTTGTAAATTTTGAACACTTCATTTACATACATCCCTCAATTTTCTTAATAGCTCACTTTTATGTCCACCATCTGCCTGCTAAACCAGCATTGTCAGATATATACTTTTGCCATCAAAATTTAAAATCATCTATCAAATTCTTTTTAAATTTAAAGCTGTTTAATCTAGAAAAGTGTATTTGACGTAAAAAAATCCGATAGACCTCAAAGAAAATGTTTAAAATTTGACCATCCCTCTCGGGTACTTACTGGCCACGTTTAACACGACAAACTGGTTTCCAAATATGCCAATAGAATATGCTATTGAAATGATTAATAATAACTGGGACAATACAAAAGATGAAACAAAAATAACCAAGAAAGGTTTATTTATAAAATGAATTAAACTTTGTTGCATCCAGGGATATTGTATATTTGAAAATGATATATAGACAAGTAAAGGGAGGGAGGACAAATGGGGGATGCATTTGTAAAGTTGGGAAGCAGATGTAGAACTATCCATAAAATAAAATAAAAATAATACAAAACAAACTAAAAAAAAATACATATATAATATATAATTTTGGGCGGACCTTACTTTCGCCATCTGCTGGGTAGAATCGATGGAATATAAACAAAATTTCCGAAAATTACGTATTGAGTTCAACGTCAGTTGCAGATTTCCTTTAAGGTGAGATCTAAAAACCAATATTACTAAGTTAAGTCAGCATTGTGTTCGATGTGTCGGCTTGTAAAGCGAACCCACTCATCTGGAAATACGCCAGAAAACAATTGGCATATAGCCGCCGCCTTTGATGTTGCTTGGATGTGTCTGAACCAAAGGAAAGGAGGAAATAAGAAAACCTTTTTGGGAAAACAATCAGAGGAAAAGCGAGCCCTTATTGCCAAATCAGCTGAGAAATTAGATTGGAAACCGATTCTAGGACTGCCACAAGTTGTGAAGATGGCGGCACTTTGAAGTCGGGCGGTCCCTTTGATATGTTGGCGAGAGGCCAGCCCTCATCTCTCCACTTACCTCTGGCCCATTCCCCGCTCTCCTCTAATCTACTTCTTGTGCCCTTCCTTGCCTGAATAGATATTGCCTGCTCTTTATATAAAGAGGTCGTATTTCCGGCCTTGCTCGGCTGCTTCTACAATAAGTTTTCCTTTTCCCACCTTTTCATCTGTGGCGCATTTCTACCTCACTGATTTCCTTTCTAGTTTCTTTAGTAGTTTCTTTAATAGTTCTTTTGTGATCCATATTATGGAATTATCAACTTTTTAGCAGATTTTTCTTAAGAGAAATCAGCTATTCAAATGGAAGAGAAAGAGAGAAAGTGTGTGTGAGAGAGAGAGAGAAAGTGGGGGGGGGGAGAGGGAGGGAGAGAGAGAGAGACAATAATGACTAGAGAGAATCACTTTATTGTACAAAGTTATATACAATTTATGGGGCTGCTCAATTACATTGAGATGCTGAAGCACACAATAACTGAAGTCAATCCCTAGGACAATACCAATACTAAGTAAAACAATACATATTGTATCTAGTCAAATAAATAAGTAAAATATTTCAACACAGTCAGCAACTAAAAAAGGTGTATGTCACTAGATATAAATTAAATACTCTATTAATTAGAATAACATGATCCGTCGATCTATAATAAGATCACTGGCCAAAGTTAAAATAAATATATATGGTGGGAAAAAATCCCTAATGTATCAATAATCATACCCTGGACCAAGGTTTGAAGAACCTTCTTGTCTATTCCCACATTGGTGTGGAAGGATTAAGGCCTTGCGGCTAGGTGCCTTCCACATTGTAGCGACTCCTCGACGTGGGTGCACAATGTCTATTCCCACCTTTACGGCACGGGGCCGGCCCTCCCCAGTGGCAGCAGTAAGCCCCCGCTGTGTAGCTGCTGGGTAGGGGAACCGTAGGAACAGTAGGTCCTTAGACGGTTTTGCTGTTCCGGGCAGGGGATCACTCCTGCCTTAATGGGGTAAGTTCTAGCGGCTTACTCAATATGAACTACGGGCTGGGTGGAGTCCGGAGTGGAGGCTTGCCTTCACTCCCGGTCATAGACGTAGTGGTCGTGTGTTCAAAGCACGGGGACATACAGGCCAGGTAAACTGGTACAAGTGCTTTTCGTGTGGGAGCTGGTTAGTAGAGACTGTCCCTTCCATAGGATCGGTAAACCATCGTAGCGAATCCTCAGTCACCATGAAGCGTTGGATAGGTGTAGGCTGGATTAAGGCCTCACGGCTAGGTGCCTCCTACATTGCTGCCACACTTCGAAATGGGTACTCAATGTCTATTCCCACCTCGTCAAAAACATTCTGGGTATGCTTATGGACCGTTCCTAGAGCACCAAACCACAAGCCTATCACTAGAAAATCCTGCTCCCCAAATGTTTCCCTGAATTTCTCAGAGTAAAATTTAATACATTTCCCATAAATATTTTTCTTTTCCTCGTGGATCTTCTCCGCTTGATCTGGGTCCTTACTCTCGTACCTTATCGTTGGGTCCAGGATGTAGGCAAATTTACAATTTTCTTTGAAGGCAATGATGTCCGCGTACTTCGTTGACCATGCATCATCGACAGCGTACACCTCTTCAAAGCATGTAAAATTCTTTGCTTTCAGGAGCTCCATGATAGCATGCTTGCACCCAGTGATGTCGCCTTGTGATCAGCAACATGTTATGTGGACAATTCCCGACCACATGGGCCGGTCTCCCTGCCACACCTTCGACAGAGGACTCCAACATCCGCTGATTTTGAGACAACTCTCGGAGCACCACGCAATGGGGCGTAATTGGACAGAGTTTGTCTATTCTGAAGCAGAGACCAACTGTTTCTCGATCATATGCTTGTTCAGTCCTGAGTTTTCTTTAAAATGGTGGACTCCAACACCCTGCCACTTGCATCATGTGCACACCTCAAAGGACTTTTCTCTGAGAGTTTGCCTAATTTTTTTGACCGAGACTGTGTCCCCTCTGGAAACAACTTCCAAGCCGAGCCTGCTCAGACACATGTCTGCCTCTGCTTCATAATGGAAGATCCTCTGAAACAGTGGATCGCTCACCCGAGCCAATTCGCGAGCTATTACTAGCTGTTGAAGTGGTGCGTGCCTCCCATTCGCATCTCAGTAGACCAAGGCCACGATAACGACGCGGAGCGCAAAGAATGGCGGTATTTTTTGGACTCCTGGCAGTCCAAGCATAGACATGACACAACATCAAGAAATAATGCTTCATTGCCCTATTCCCTCCCCTTTCAGAGAACAATATTTACCATTCATCAAACACCCAGCTGATAATTGACAACTTCATAATATTCTAAATAATGCAACTAGAGAAGTATATATTAACATTTTTAAATATTTAAGAAATAGTTTCAAACTTCGCGAATCTTG